>CACVCL010018498.1:0-128064 GCA_902729485.2 Mus minutoides | reverse complement strand
GCAAAAACCCAGGCTGGAGGGCTTTTCCCAGCTCTGAAAACCTATGACTTTTAAAAACACATGGCATGTGTATGAAAAACTAAATGCCAAGGCAAGTGAATTTCAACCAAAAAGGAAAAAAGTAGGTGAGAGATGATCAATTAAAGCTAACACTTCTTTGAAGAAAAAAGACTAGGAAAGAAAACAAAACAAAACAAAACGTAGGACTCTTGTAAGGTCAGTAGAATAGGGATAAACTATGCATGATCTCTTACTTGGAAGATTCTAGGAGGCTTCCCACCACAGGGCAGCAGGGCCATTTATGTTGTACTCTGCTTTTCCATCTACAGTGTTATTTTCCTTTAGTTCTATAATACTTATTTCTCCCTTAGTCCATATTCATCTTTTACACGAGCTATATTATAGCATGAGTTAGATTCCTTCGTAGGCCAGCCTTGAAAAACCCTGCCTAGGGCTAATGCAGTTACTACTTTCTAGCAGCAGATGGCACTGTAAGCCAGTAGATTTTTTTCATTGATTCTGCTCTAGGTATCTGTTCGTTTCGTTATTCACCTATTAAATATTATTATTTCAAAAAACTTAAGGCAGATTATATTCCATGTATATACTTCCTTGCTGCACGCTCCGTCAAGACCTATTAAATTGCTGTGGCTTCTCATACGTTTTTTATGTTGCTTAGCATATTTAATCTATTATGAAACTTAGCACTGTTTTGGACTGGTTAACTGATACCTTACCTTATTGGTAAGGAAGATATGAAGTTATGCAAACTCAGTTTGACTCTAACACATGCCAGCTGCCTGAGTTGGGTCAAATTTAACACATCCGTTATCAGCTTCAGTTTTCTTGTCTTTTAAAATGGCCAACTTAGACGAGCGAGTCTTCTTTTTCTACAACGTAAGTAGGCTCCAAACAAGCTCCACGACTTCTGGCTGGTGTGACATACTTTCCGAAACATTTAGTTAACTGTGATGCAAACGGACCCTTTTAATTTGTAATAAGCAGGAGAGTTTGTCTGGACTATTTAGTGAATTAGCTTGGGTGGGGAGCTGTTTCTATAATCGGGGTGGGTATATAGACCCAAAGTATCTGCTCATCATCTCTAATGCTGTGGCTTTAGGGCAGAACTTTCTGGAATGGCTTTGAACTGACATATTCCAGGTCCACCCAGACTTATCAATGTGAAAACTCTGATCCAAAATACGACCTTCTATAAACCGCTGTTGAGGTCATTTTAATTGGCTCGATTCCTGCACCGCTTGTTTATATGGTGGTTTACATTCTGCTTTCCAGCCTGTTGTACATCTTCCATCTGAGGTAGTTCCCACTTCTGTGGCAGCTTCCTCCTCATTGCTAGGGAGGAGACGCCTTCTGCACACATGGAAGAACCGAGGTGAGAACTCCAGACTGGTGAGCGAGCGTTCTCGATAACTGAAGTTTACTGAACTGTTCACTGAATTAAGCCCCTCCCTGAAATTCAGGCATAGACACCCCAGAACCCAGCACCTCAGCATGTGGAGATGAGGTTTTTAACTTAACCTTTTTAATTTAGGGTTAAATAAGCGTGGTACTTACGGAGGGCTTCTACCCTATCTACTCAGGGGCTGAACAAGTAGCTCAGTCAGTGGAGTACCTGTCTGGCTTGCAGTGAGACCCAACTTTGATTTCTAACACTACATACACCTGTAATCCCAGTGCTTAGGAGAGGAGGCAGGGGGATAGAAGTCGAAGGACAGTCTTGCCTATAAGGTAACTAGGAGTCCAGTGTGGCACAGGTGAGACAGTCTCAACCTTCTGGTTTTTTTGTCTTTGTTTTTCTAGAAAACGGCTTTCAGCTGTAGCACACACAGAATGGAGGCCTTGTGAAGTCACCGGGAGAAGGCAGCGCATGCAACTCAGGGGTCTGGGAAACAGGCAAGCGTTCTGGGCTTCAGTCCTCCAGTGCTGTGAGGAAGTGCCTTGCTGTTGTTTAAGCTGCCCAGCCTGTGGGGTTTCATCACGGAAGCCCTAGAAAACGCACCAAGCACTGTTTGCAATTTATTCATTCAACAAAGGCACCTTGACAGCGTCCTGTGTTCTGGCTCAGACTTAGTGCGCAGAGCACGGTGAGAGGTCTGTGTGTGTGGGCATGGACCTGAGTGGCTCAGGAGGCTGGAGAACAGGCTGAGGGGTCCATCTCAGAGCAGCACCCAGGGATGTCCCAGTCCCTCAGCCCTGACTGCACAGGTGCGCACATCACTCCAGCTGCAACTCACCAGTTTCTGGTCACACTGTCGTGGCTTCAGTGACACCTTTGATGTCTCTCCAAATGTTGTTCTTTTTCAAACATTTATCTCGAAGGCCAAAAAACTTGATATACATCTACCCATCTGTCTTAGTCAGGGTTTTTATTCCTGCACAAACATCATGACCAAGAAGCAAGTTGGGGAGGAAAGGGTTTATTCGGCTTACACTTCCATGCTGCTGTTCATCACCAAAGGAAGTCAGGACTGGAACTCAAGCAGGTCAGGAAGCAGGAGCTGATGCAGAGGCCATGGAGGGATGTTCTTTACTGGCTTGCTCAGCCTGCTCTCTTATAGAACCCAAGATTACCATCCCAGAGATGGTCCCACCCACAAGGGGACCTACCCCCTTGATCACTAATTGAGAAAATGCTTTACAGTTGGATCTCATGGAGGCATTCCCCCAACTGAAGCTCCTTTCTCTGTGATAACTCCAGCCTGTGTCAAGTTGACCTAAAACTAGCCAGTACACCATCTATCCATCATTCATTTATCTGCATTTCTGTGTACTTATTTGTGTCTATATATGGATATCTATCTAACCATACAAGTATGTACATATGGGATTACATGTGAATATTTGTTGCCTAATGTTACTACTTCTGTAGGTTTGAGCTCCCACTCGGAGTCTAGGTTATTTGTCTGGATATATGTTAAATGCCAGGAGACAAGGGCATTGTGAGGTCAATCACAGACAGTGGTGGGTATCAGCTCAGGATGGAGCAGAAAAGGGTTCAGAGGTCAGACTATTGTGCCCAGATTGCAAAACCCCAGAGAGACCGCCAGGAAGCACAACTCTGATGCATACACACGAAAGTCTTTATTCAAGCTCGAGCTTGGGCCACCAACCTTCCTGATGAACCAGGAAGGAGAGTGGCCCCAGGTCTAGGGGAAGGGGGCTTATAAAGGAAAAAACCCCCACAAGCTGGGGTTTCTAAGCCTTGGTGTTACATGAGAGGGTAAAGGAATGTTGGTCTCTAAGCTCATTGGTTTATAGCACCTGGTTAAACCATAAGGAGAGAGCGTACATCAAAAAAGGAGTACCTTGGGCTGGGAAAGACTTGGGTTTCCTTAGCCCAATCCGTTGTTATCAGCCAGCTACAGCCGCTGTGTCTATTTTGCAACTGCCAGGGACATTTTGTGATCTTTCTCAGACCTCAAGTGTGGGGGCCGTGCCTCTCTAAGGGCAAGTTAACTTAGAATGGAGTCGAAAGAACAAGTGGAGTTTATTCTGTTACCTCAGTCCCTTCAAGACCATCTGCAGGTGGGAGTTAATGACGCTGGCGAGTGTCACTGGGGTATCAGAGCTTAAGAGAGCTTTCAGAGCATAAGGAGATACAGGCTGTGGCCTCCTGGAAGGGGTGCTGGGTCTATTTGTTGATATAGCATGATCCTTCAGAAGCAAACAGCATTTTGATGAGACAGCAGTGTGGCTTCTTTGTACAGGGCATGCATGTGCCTCTTCTTTCGTAATGACAGCGCCATTGTTAGAATGACTGCTGGGAGATCATTTTGAGGATTACTGTGTATATGGGAACAGATAAATGGGTTCTATGTTTACAAATCATTTACAAGGCTCAAGCCTTGCATGGAAGCATGTAGCTCCTCCTGCCAACTCAGTTCCATCCTAGGGTTTCTTGTTCTTGTGTGTACCTAATGCTGCCCCTGTTGCACACGTTCTTCGGTATTTTCTCCAATCAATCAATCAATCAATCAATCAATCAATCAATCTGGGTCCTCTAGAAGAATAGAAAGTGCTTTAACCACCTAATCATTTCCCATCCCCCTTAGAGCCATTTCTAAACAAGGACACTCTCGACCTTTTGTTAACTAAGGCAATTAAGGAATGCTTCCTCAACCCTGCCCTTTCTTCATAGTTTGATGATTTACTGTTTGTTTTTAAAAGCCTATTGCTATACATTTTAAAAAAGATCAAGATATTGAAGTATCTGCTAAATATAACAGGCACAGAGCCAGAATAGTTTCTCTGCCTTAGTATTGTGTACAAAGGTGTTAGAATAAGATCTCACACACCTTCAGCCTTTTCCGGGTGCGTGAGTTCTAATTTCTACTGCTTTCACCTGTTTGCTTTCAGCTCATCTTGGCTATTATAATGACCCTTGTTGGAGGCTTTGGTGGGCGCCTCTGAACTGATGTCACACCGTGGACTGCAAGTCTAGACAGTGAACAGTAGGAGGCGCTAGAGTGCAGGTCATGACCCCACTGATAAAACACCAGATTGGCCGGCTGGGTTCGGGTGTGACGAAAACGGGTCAGGAGCTCCTGGAATCCTGAGCCCAGACACCTGATTTCGCTCCCTCAAGTCCCAACTCTGCTCTGTGGACTTTCACCCAGTTCTTCCTCCAAATACTTTCAATTTAACCCAGAAGATGGAGCCAGATGACTTCAAGCAGAGCACATGGGCCTCGGACTCTAAGTAATTATTTACAAGACAAAGTGAGCAGCTGGCGAACTCTACCCTGCCTGGCAGAACCCGGGCCTCTTGGGCAAAGCTCTTGCTAATCCGGTTGATTAATGAGAGCTGAGCCACGACTTCTCTTCTACACCAAATATACAAGGCATCGTGTGTTCTGTTTGAGTGTCTTGTTCTTGTTTTTCCTCTGGGACAGAGGGATCTAAAGAGAAACCCAGGAGGAAGCGAAGGATGGAGAGAACGGAGGTGATCACAGAAATCATGGCGAGAGAGGCCCCGCTGAGCCCTGAAAGATGAGCCTGCTTTAAGATACAGTTAATCAGTTCCAAACTGAATCTCATGGAGCATTTTGTAGGGTGGAAGCCTTGGAAAACAGCATCTTAAACTGTCTCTTACGTATGCGTTTAGGCAAAACCTCTTCGTCTTCCTTCTCATTTTAGTGCCGGGGTCTGAACCCTTGTCTTTATATACCCTAATCATTTTTTTTTCGAGACAGGGTTTCTCTGTATAGCCCTGGCTGTCCTGGAACTCACTTTGTAGACCAGGCTGGCCTCGAACTCAGAAATCCGCCTGCCTCTGCCTCCCAAGTGCTGGGTTTTCTGCTGCTGGGCTCAACCTGTTGTATAATCAAACTTGAAAGGGAACATTATGTTAGCAAACGTATTAGAGCGATAGTGAGGACAAGATACAGTTCTGGGGAGCAAATAGAGAGGCCTCACAATACTGTTCAACGGGATGGAGAGATGACTCAGCGGTTAAGAGCGCTGATTGCTCTTCCAAAGGTCCTGAGTTCAAATCCCAGCAACCACATGGTGGCTCACTCCGTAATAAGATCTGACGCCCTCTTCTGGGGTGTCTGAAGACAGCTACAGTGTACTCATATACATTAAATAAATAAACCTTTGAGAGAGAGAGAGAGAGAGAGAGAGAGAATCAAGTTGAGTTGTTGGGGAGGCAGGAGTAGATCTAGGAGGGAAATATCAAGATACATTGTATGAAATTCTCAAAAAATTAATACAAATATTATTTTTAAAAGCTACATTAATTTGGGAATGCCAGCTTCACTGGAGATAAGTAATTAGAAATATGGAATCTGATGTACTTATCTGATGTGTACTAAATGGACTCATCAGGTTGTATTACACACACACACACACACACACACACACACACATCACAATAATAATTAAAGAAGACTTCGCTGGGCAGTAGTGTCACATGCCTTTAATTCCAGCACTCAGGAGGCAGAGGAAAGTGAATCTCTATGAATTTGAAGATAGCCTGGTCTACAGAGTGAGTTCCAGGACAGCCAAGGCTGCTGCTCAGAGAAACCCTGTCTTGAAAAACAAAACAAAACAGCCTGGGGGAGAGAAAGAAAGAAGAAGATATCATGAACTCAATAAGGCACTGGGTACATACAACACATGAGGGATTAGAATGAGAGATGGTGGAGTGGGAATGGTTTAAATATACTACTCATGTATAAAAACCTATAAACAAACAAACAAACAAACCCACAATCACTTCATTGTTTTTGGATACAGTTTTCTTTTCTTTGTTATTCTATATATGAAAAAACTGAAGTCATTTTATATGCATAAAACCTCTGGACTGGGGAGAAGGCTGGGGAGCTTGCTCAGTCAGTCATGCACATTGCAAACGCAAGGACCTGTGCCTGGTTCACAGAGTCATGCGGCAGAGCAGGCCCGGAAGCACAGGCTTGTAATCCCAACCCTGGGGAGGTGGAGGCAGAAGGGTCTCTGTGCTTGTTGGCCAGTCCGACTAGCCTGCTCAGAAGACTGGGTGGTGCTTGGGGAATGGTGCTGGAGGTTCACCTCTGTCCTCCACATGCATGCACACATATGCACACATGCATATACATCAACCCCTCCACAGCACACATACATATGCACACATGCATACATCAATCCCTCCACAGCATGCACACATGTATATACATCAACCCCTCCACATGCACGCACACATATGCACACATGCATACATACATCAACCCCTCCACAGCATCCACATATATACACTCTTGTATACATCAACCCCCTCCACACACATACCCACTGAAAGTTTATGTATAAAATGTTTGGAATTATAAATGTCTATTTATGATAACTAAAACTTGAAATGTCTTTAAAAAGTATAAGTTACTCACAAAGACTTCAGTTACTCACTTGTTTTTGAAAATATGATAACACCATGCATGCTTGTGTTCCAGTCCCAGTGAAAGGGCAATTTGCTCACTTGCATCTGTAATGTGACTACCACTACCTAAAATAACTCTACAAGAAAAATTCTGGAAGGAAACTTACTAACATGTTAATAATGGATTCTGAATGAAGAAAACAATAGAAAGCTTAACCATCCTTTTCCCATTCATTTCTGTGACTCCACATTCATTTTTGTGATTCCCCATTGTCTTTAGTAATGACTCTCCCTGCCCACCCACATTGCCGTCTAAGGTCCCTGTTTGCAACTCCTGGATAAACAGAACAGCTCCCTTTGAACTGTTTTCTTTGGACAGAATACCATGATCAGTTCATGAGACCCACAACCCCAAGGACATGGAGCGGCTCTGAGCTTTTGCAAGAGCACAGTTGAAGGTATATGGTTCTCAGTGCTGGCGTAGCTGATCAACTGGGAACAAGCAGGACAGCCTAGAGAAGGGGATGGGGTCTTTGAGGGAGTCACAAAAGGTACAGAAATTCCAGAACCAGGGCAACAGATTCCAGAGCAGAGGTCACTATTTAACTGGGCAAAAATCCCATCTCTTTAAAGACGTAAGCAAAATCTGGCTAGAAAAGGTTTCAACTGTTAATCTTGCTTTTGTAGTATTTATCTTAGCCCGATGCCATTAAATTAAAACAACACTAGAACCCTAAGATAGAATTATAAACTTTCACATTTTACTCTGATTTATCATCATTACCGTTGCACTGTATAAGGCATGAAGTTCACAGCATGCCTACGCCTGCCATTTGCAATGGGAACTCTCCCATCTCTGGTGTTGATGGAGCTGAAATTTCCCCCAGTGGAAGATTTTACACTTGTTATCTTGGCTTGCTTCAAGAAAGTCTTCCGAGGTGGATATAACTGTTTTCTGGAGAAAAGTTTCTTGACCAAGGTTGCACAGCTGGAAAGTGGCAGAGCCCAGGGGGTAGGGTTTAAACTCTCTTTTCTACAGTGTCAAACATTCACAAATAAGGATTCACCGAAGTGAGACTACACTGCACTGTAGTGACTGACTTTAATGACTTCTCTTCAAATGACAGGAAAGTCATTCTAAGGCAATAGCTATACATCTATCGCACTTTAAAAATGGCTCATTGTACTTTGTAACATGGATATCTTATATACTCTTTCCTTCCATTTATTTTTATTTTTTACGGTATGAGTGTTTTCCCTGCATGCATGTATGTATGTGCACCTCGTGTGTGCCAAGTGTGTACGAAGGCAGAAGACAGTGTCAGATCCCCTGGGACTGTAATGCCAGACAGTTAAAAACAGCCACGTGGGTGCCTGGAACTGAAGCCGGGTCCTCTGCTAACTGATGAGCCACTTCTCCAGCCCCCTCCCACGGTTTCATTTTATGTATTTTTTTAATACTTTCTTCCCCACGCCTCCTTTTCTGAGGCAAGGTCTTACTATGTAGACCAGACTGACCTTGAACTCAGTGATCGGCCTGCCTCTTCCTCCTGAGCGCAGTGATTAAAGGGGTGTGCCACCATTACTGGATTCCCTCCTCCCCTTTAAAGCCTGCTTTAAATGTCCTGCTGCAAAGCCCAGCTGGCTTTCCGCTCTTTCTATAGCTCAGATTAAGCATGTGCTATCTCTTGCCTCAGTCTCTCAAAGTTCTTGGGTTACAATTGTGAGTCACATGTGCAGCCAAAGTCGAGCAAACCCCCTTCTGATGGTTATTGTAAATTAAAGATTTGTGTAATGCTTAAGTTACAAAAGAAATTTAATTTGATATCCCTTCAAATTTGATGTTTATTTTTAAATTTGCTTGAAATGCATCTAAATAAATAAAGTGAATGTTCTAGAACGGGTTGGTAAAATTGTCATGGTTCTGATGATTAAGCCCGTGTTATGTCTAAGGGTCATTCTGTTCAGATTTAAGTCCTTTTGTGCTTTTCAGAAGCCCTACAGAGTGCAACCTTAACTTGCAGGATTAGAGAGGGAGCCAGCAATTCATCCTGCAGTGTGCATCCTAGTTCATGTCTATAAATAGTAGTGTATCAGGAACACTGTGGTCAGTTCATGATCATATGACTTAGGGCGGGGTCCGCGTTAATTCGGCTGTTTCTGGGTTCTTCACTCTGTGGCTCATTCACGACAATTTATTGTTATGAATAGTCATTGTTTATGCCAAAAAATAGCAAGGGGGTTTAGAAACTCTTCGCCAGATTTAAACAGGCTGCATGAGCGCCATGCTCTAAAGGACCATAGTGACCCGAAGGTCAACTTGAGGTAATGTCATAACTTAGAGGAAGAGTCTAACTTTGCCTTATACACTGTTAGCTGCACAAATCCAAGCTCCCCAAGTTCATTGCTCATTCCTGTCCGTCTTTGTAATAAGATAGAGACAGAAATCCATGGCTCGCAGTCCTGAGCCACTCTGGAGAAAGCTTGGGAATGTGAGTGGGATGGTCTGCTGGTAAGTTCTGTCCCCAAACCTTGGGGGGGGGGAACAAAGCTGAGATCGACTGCTCTTTCTTTCCTGTCTTTTCTGCTTCTCCGTTGTATGTGTCCAGGAGGGACAGTCACCAGAGGCTCTCAGAGCACTGGTTTCTGTCACAGGCCTGTCCTGGAGAAACAAGACTAGTAGAGTAGTCAGTCTGCCTGCAGTGATTATCCCAGGCACCAGGAGAACAGACAAGTGGAAATGGGGTCCAGAAGGATTCAGAAAATCGATGCTCGGTGTGCGTCCCAGCGGACCTGGTGTTGAGTAGAAGCTGGTGAGCCTTACCTTCCCATTTCCTTTATCTTTAGTCAGCTATTGCCCATACCTGGCAATGCCCTGGTTTCTCTGCTGTTGTTCCTTACGATATGCGATGCAGAAGAAAAAGCTTTGACCTTAAGCCAGCGAACTAGACTTTCACAACTCTGTCTGATCATAGCAAAAATATCAACGTTATTGTAGATGTGCTGTGCCAGCATACAGCAGGGTCCTGACCCAGCATTACATACATGATAGAGTTATTAGAAAAAGACACCTTCATACATCCATGTGGACCAACATCCAAGATCGTAGATGACTCAGTAGAAAACTGGGAGGGCATTAGCCTGTGGTCCTTGCCACTTTATGCACTAAAAAAAAAAAAAAAAAAGTTCATCTGCCAGAACAGCACAGCCTTGGCAGGGATGTATGTATGCCATATCTGTCATTAGGCTCCACCCCTCCCTAAACACACCTGTCCAAGAGAAGGACACCGCCAATTACTTAAGCAGGAACCGGAAGTCTGGCTGTCCGTCATCGAGGCTTTTTGGCTCAAGTCATTGGATTTCCCTCTTGTCATCTGCGTGCACCAGACAGAGGTCCGTGATCAAGTCATCAGGCATAGACATCAGTCTTTCAGAGCAGAAAACAAGGGAGTTTTATATCCTGTTGGGTCACATCCTGTTCACAGTGACAGGAAAGGGGCGGAGGGGGGGGGACAGAGCCTAAGACAGTTGGAAAAACATGACGTTTGGAGGAGTTTGCACGAAATGTGTATGTGAGCTTTGGTGTACAGTTCTGAACCACACTGTAAATGGAAGCCCATAAACAATGATTTGGGGAGCCCTTAAATGCTTGCCAGGTGAAACTGGCTAAAAGTCACATCTTTATTTGTCTGTGTTGGAACTAACATTATGCAAATCTAAAAAAAAAAAAAAAAGTCTTATTGGTCATCCAGAAATACATCACATAAGCCATGAGTGTTGTCCCTAAGAATAGAGATGTAATGTTGGGAATTTCTTGGTGACAGTCCCTCGGACCACGGGATCACAGACCTTGTTCAGAAGTGGGGATGTTGTTGTTTTTCTTGATGGGAAGGGATGTGTGTCAAGTGTCATGAGTGTCCCAAAGAACGTTGCCTGGGGCGGGGGTGGGGCAGGCAGCAGGCTTGTGTAGAATTGTGGCCACACCACACTCCCTGCTCATGGCAACGTGTCTTTCCTTTGTTTCCTAGTGCTTCCCTCTGACAAGAGAGCTGCTTCAAGGGCAGCAGTCATCCCTCTCCTTCACCTTCAACACTCTGCGTCCGCTTCACCACATCTCATTCTCCATTTTCTTGTGACTGGGGCTGGACGAGAACTCTGGAAAGCTCCCACTAGGCCTCTCAAGGTGTGACGGGAGGAGAAAGTGGCTACTGTTTCTTGGGATTCGGTGGATAAATAGTATCCTCGGGAGTGGTTCCTCTATTCCTGGGCTTTCTGGTAACTCAAAACTGCTCTGCCTCTGAGTCTAGCCGGTGGGAGTCAGAGTTTTGGTTGCTGGTCCCAAGAATCACTCTTTAAGGTTTAAGAACTATGTGCTGAGAAAATGTCATTCTCCCTGGTCAGCTTCTTTTCATCTGTGAAGTCCATGTGCTGGGAGAGGTGGTGGGAACGTCCCTCCCAGGATCATCCACACGTTATGAGTGTGAAGAAATCTCACAGGGATCTCAGTTTATGATTATTGGGAAAAAGAGATAGAAGAGATCTGAGATTGTATGGAAATGGATTTTTAAAAAAAAGAATTATTTATTATTATATCTAAGTACACTGTAGCTGTCTTCGGACACACTAGAAGAATCATCAGGTCTCATTACAGTTGGTTGTGAGCCACCCTGCAGTTGCTGGGATTTGAACTCAGGACCTTTGGAAGAGCAGTCAGTGCTCTTAACCACTGGGCCATCTCTCTAGCCCCCTGGAAAGGGATTTTAAATTATAAATACTTTACTATTACAATTCTGTAGCATTTCAGCTTGTAATATGAAAAAAAATGAAGCTATGGATCGCTGCCTAAAGAGAACATCTTGGGTAGAAGATTAATTGGTACATGAGTTTAGAATCACTCAGACTTATTCTCAGATGCTGTCATCTGTCCTGATAGCCACTCAGGTCAGCAGGCAAAGCTATGTGTTTCTGTTTCTACACAGCCACTTCCTTCTTTTCTTCTTGTGCCTCACTGTTTTTCCTTCTTTGGGAAGTGTGGGAGTGAAAATTCCCTGTGCCAATCTCCATAGTGTTGGTTGTAGGGCAGACAACGCATTAAACTCACAGCTCATTTAATCCTGCTCCCTGGAAGCAGAGGCTATCCCTGGGGCGCATCAGCTTGTTTGCTCAAGGTCACGTGTTCAGGAAGTGATGCAGCCAGAATTTACTCTGGGCTGCTCAGATCTTTCTTCTTGGGGCTCAGGTTCTGTTGTTACACTTTCGTCGTCTTCCAACACAGATCCTGGGACAGATATGAGTGAGAGACATGTATTCTAAAGTGGATCTTGTATCCTGCAGTGTGATCTCTGTCTTCCTTGATTTGTAGTCTGGTTTGGAAGCTTCTGTGGATGCTCACTCCTCTCAGCAAGCTGGGACAGTCACCACTGGACACCCTTGGTTACAGAGCGCAGTTTTATGTAATAGGAAAAGGTCTTTCTGAAATGTAATCCGGAGGAAGAGAAGCGTCATGAATTTCCGTATGTTTGGGTTCCCTATTTTCACCCCCGAGTTTCAAGTGGGATTAAAAAAAAAATCCCTGCCTAAGGATAAAAATAGTTTCCTTTGTAGCTTTACCTCATAAAGCAACGACACATTGTGTTTTTTCATGGAAAGGTCTATTTCTAGAAAGAATGTAGAGCACCCTCAGTCCCATGAGTAATAAGTATTTGGCAAGACGATGCTTTCCACAGACAATCACCCCATCCCTTCTTCGGAAGGTTTATGTCTCCCCACCCCACCCCCACCCCCTTACACTAGTCTGTGTTATGCAAAACTGTATTTATTTTTTTAAAAAAAAGATAAGTGTACAGGGCTGTGGAAACTGTTTAATTTTTTTAGAGAATGCCTTGGCAATTTAGACACCACAAGCAGAGCAGAGAGAGCATCTCTCCTGGCTTTACAAAAACGAAACGGTAAGAAACTACATGCTCGCTCACCTGTCTTCACCCAGGGAGGTGATGGGCTCCGTGGATTGCATGTGGAGTTTACGAGAGGAGACTCTTGGGGATAGTGAATGGGACGGTCACAGGAAGAAAGTGTGCACTATCTCCCCCCCCCCCCCGGGGGGGGCTTCAGCTCTCAATCGTTTACCTTTTTGTTGTGGTATAGTTTCCTCTCGATCCAGGAGTTTAATCAGCTAACTGTAAATGCAGCTGGAATTGGTTTCCTACCTCCTTCTGGAGGACTCAAATGAATACCAATAATGAAGACTGACCAAGATATACATGCTAGGCCTAGAGCAGTGGTTCTCAACCTTCCTAATGTTCTGACTCTTTAATACAGTTCCTCATGTTGTGGTGACCCCACCCCCCCAGTTACAAAATTCTTGTTGCTACTTCATAACTATGTTTTTGCTACTGTTGTGTATTGTAATGCATCCTGATATGCAGGATAGATGACCATTATGAAAGGGTTGTTCAAACCCTAAGGGGTTGGGACCCAAAGGCTGAGAATCTCTGACTGTCGAGCCTCATGGTTTTGTTTGTTTGGAATTTTACAGATGAACATGCATCATACATGCTATAGAAACAATTCCTGAATCAGGAGAATGGCTTCCTACTCTGCTTTTACACCATTTTACCGCTCTCTTGTGTCTTGTAACTTTCTGCTGGAAGATAATATCTCATCTACCCAGAAGCGCAGAGATGTTTTGACCAAATAATTTGGAACTTGTTGTCAGACACTCTCCTCACTGGGGGAAAACTGGGTGACCTCTAACTTGGAAAACCAAAAACAAACAAAGGTGAGAAAAAATGATGGAAAAATCAAGCCTAAAATACATTAATAATTACCATTATTGATATCAGAGAAAAAACAAGCAGCTTGACAGAAAATTAGATCTCAATTATTACCTCCATTGTTGTAGGTAAAGCCACATTTCTGCTGATGCTGAATTTGGTACCTGGTGCTTTTCAGAGCTGTGCATTTTCTGCTCTGAATTTCTTTATACAATCAGGACATAGTTTGGCTCAGATTTCATCCATCTTAATTGAAGTGATATTTTAATCGATACCTTAAGTAAATTGAGATTTACAGATTTGAAAGCAATCACAACCATGCCTTCCCTTGGGTTATGTTATGAAAAGAAATGAAAACTCTTTTGAACCATGTATAACCTCCTCGCAAGAAAGAAAAGAAAGAAATGCATGGTGTGTCCAAATGGGCCATGCACACGTATGCCCGAGATTCCGCAGCTCCGCTCTGCGTATGGAAGGGTTACAGAACTGGCCCCAGGTGAGGCTTGCTGCAAGCTTCGTTTAATTCAGGGGAATGAGGCCCAGCTAGAAACGAGAAGGCATGGCCTGCAAAAGTGCAGTGATCTTACATCCAAGTCAGCATGGCTGCAGGCTTAGAAGAGAGGACTCAGGACCGAACGCTCGGTGCCTGAGATTCTACTTCCTGTTGTTCTTACGTGCTCAGCGGATGTCTGAGCCACACAGAGTAATCACAAAACAACAGTCTTAAAGGCAAGGGAATCAAAGGCACATCACAGAGGCCGCTGTGCTTTCTTTCTCATAGTTGCTTTCCCCCCTCAGTTCTCACAAGAGGAAGAATAATTATTCTTTGGAAATCTAAGGCTGATAGAAGAGGGCTGCGTATAACGCTAAAAACCACAAGCCCCAAAGGATAAGCCCGGTTGTTTTTAAAGATCTGGTATAATTTATCCTTTTATCAATTTCTTCTTATTTTTGAGACATTTAAGAATGTTTTGCTCAGATTTATCCCTCCCTTAATTTTATTTTTTAAATTTAATTGAATTTTAAAGATTGTTTTTATTTGTATGTGCACCACATACATGCAGTGCCCTCAGTGACCAAAAGAGGGCACCAGATCCCCTGTAACTGTAACTGTAGTTTCAGACATTCGTGAACACCACATAGGGGTTGGGATTCAAACTCTGGACCTCTACAGATGTTTTCTCTCTCTCTCTCTCTCTCTCTCTCTCTCTCTCTCTCTCTCTCTCTCTCTCTTTCCCTCTCCTTTCTTCCCTCCCTCCCTCCCTCTCTCCTTTCTTCCTTCCTTCCTTCCTTCCTTCCTTCCTTCCTTCCTTCCTTCCTTCCTTCCTTTCTTGGTGGGGTTTATATCCTGACACTCTCTATGTAGAACAGGTTGGCTTTGAGCTCACAGAGACCAACCTGCCTCTGTCTCCCCAGTGCAGAGATCTACAGGGTGAGTCACTGTGCTGATCTCAGTAAATGCTCTTACCTGCTGACTCAGCTCTCTGGCCCGTTTGTTCCTTTCTGTTGGATTATTCTTATTACGCTGTAAAAGTTCTGATGAGTCCTTTATAGAATATGTGCTTTACAGACACTGTCCCTTTTGTTGTGGCTTGTCTTTTAATTTTTTTCCTCAGACTCTAAGTGATTCATCAAACATAAAAACTATACATGTCAATGGGGGGAATCTTGTACTTGTTTTTTTTTTTTTTAAAGATTTATTTTATTTATTATATGTAAGTACACTGTAGCTGTCTTCAGACATTCCAGAAGAGGGCGCCAGATCTCATTAAGGATGGTTGTGAGCCACCATGTGTTTGCTGGGATTTGAACTTATCACCTTCAGAAGAGTAGTCGGGTGCTCTTACCCACTGAGCCATCTCACCAGCCCCCGTACTTATTTTGATACATATAAATGTTGTATAATGTTTAAGTCTAGTTAACCATATTTGTCACCCACACCTCCCTCCCCTGCAAACATTTAACATTTCTTTAAAGTGAATCCCTTTTTTTTGAAATGTGGAATACATTTTCTAATTTTCTTAAGGACTCCTTTGGAGTAGCAAAGCTTGATCTTGATAAAAGCCAGTGTTATACTTTAACATTTATAGGTCATGACTTATAGGTGTCACGTCTAACAAATGTGCTCATAACGGAAGGCGGGAGCATCTATTTTTCTCCTAGAAGTCTCATAGTCTTACAATTTAAATTTTGATCATCATCCATCTTGAATTGTGGAGCTGGAGAGATTGCCTAGTGGTTAAGAGCACTGGCTGCTCTGGCAGATGACGCAGGCTCAGCTCTCAGCATCCACCTATCTATAAGTCTAGTTCGAGAGGATGCAGTGTTCTCTTCTGGCTTCCACTGGTCCCAGTTATTCATATGGTACACATGTGTACATGTAGGCAAAACACTTACATACATGAAATGAGGATAAACAGATATCTCCCCCACCCCCATCTTGAATTGTACGTGGGGTGGGGTGAGGGCCCCCTCCTTCCTCCTCCTCCTTTCTATGAATATATAATTATTTCATTCATTGAGTGGATTCATTGCTGGATCAAGGGTCGCATACCACAATGGGGCACATCCTGCCTTGCCATGAAGCCACAACTTGAAGATCAGCTATTTTGGAGTCATAATCCACTGTCATTCTCTAAGATCTGTCTGTTCTCTGCAGTAGCTAAATAAACAAGCTGAAGATGCGGCAGGAATCACAGACTCTCTGATCGTCCACAGTGGTACTTAACTCTCTGCAGCATCCCTAGGGATGCGGCATTGCCTCTTCCTGCAGTGAGATCACAAGTTCAAGGCTTGCCGGGGCTGTAGAGTGAATTCAAGGTCATCCTGGACAATGAGACCCTTGCTGATTCCCAAACAGAAGATTTAAAAAGGGATGGAGTGTAGGGGTACAAAGCTGGCCCAGCAGGAGGCCAGAGGTACAACCCCTAGTATTGAAACAAACAAACAAAAAAAAACAAAAAAAAAGGAAAGGACAGAGTTCTGACATCAAAACTACCTTTCCTCTGTGGTGCAGGACTTTGCAGACCACCTAGCTAAAGCCTTTCCCATCTCACCAAGCCACAGCACTAAACCCAGAATCTCTGCTTTGCAGACCACGGTAACCAGGTGGGCCTCATCTAACTTCATCCTATAGTCTTTCTTCTTCGATTTTAATATTTTTAATTTATTCTTTCACATATTACATCCTGATCTCAGTTTTCCTCCTACCTCTCCTCCTAATCACTCCCTACCTCTCCCCCATCCCATATTCTTAATGTCCATTCCCAAACACAGTTCCTAGAATTCTGTCTGTATAGATTGGAAAGATCGTATATCTTTTTTTTTTTTTTTGTAAGTACGCCTTCATATGGATCTCACTTTGTGCCTCTTCTTTGTGACTTGAACTTGGCTATTTAGAAGCAATGAGGACAAAGAGGTCGGTCTTGAGAATCACAAGTGTCTGACCAGGTAACTACCTCCAGAAGGTTCATTACTGTTTTCTCTGGCGGGTGCAGTCACGAGCTCTCCACGTGGGAGAGAGAGAGAGGAAGGGCTGCTTTTACTGGCAAAGAACGCTCATTTAGTCCCTGTTTTATTTGTCTAGGAGGAAATTCCAGCTCAGTCATTTGAAGGACTCTGTCTTGACCGGGAGTTGTCTGTACTAAGTCACTGAAAGTCTCGTTGAGTTCCGAGTTGTCTTTAAGCGCCGCCTAGTTACCCGTTTGCCTAGGCAGCTGGCTGGGCTCTCTGTATTCCCTTGAGGTCCCAGGGATCCTTGGTGAGCATGGAGCCAGTTTCTGGAAGTTCATTTCTAATCATTGCTCCTTCACGCCTCTCTTCCTGCCCCATGCCTCTGGTCTCTATTGCTCTGGAATGGCATCTGCTCCCCACTTTACCAAAGGTCCCGATGAGAAACACAAGGCTGGCTTTCTTGATGGAAATAAGGGGTTGGAGAAAATGCTGGGAACATTAGCACAGTTAAAAGTTTCAGCCCCAAATTACACTGGCGATGAGGTGATTACATCGCTGGAATGGCCTTTCCCCAAACGGATAGAATATATACACGTGACTAGAATTTCTCCAGAGTCAGGCATTAATCCTCCCTCCCCATCCTCCTTGCCAGCCATGGAGACGAAGGCTTATGTGTGGAAGTTTGTAAGTGTTACAGTCTGTCTCTGCTTCTGGTACTAAATCTTGTGTGTGACTTGTGGCGATGGCTGGCATCCAAAAGAAACAGGGACTTTGTGGCAAAAAAGCTGTATGGGCGGCTCCCTGGCTTCGCCTCAGCTGCTGGGCCACCTCCTCAGCCAAGCTGCCAGGCGACTGTGGATTTTCCTGAGGTTTTGGGAAAGGCTGGTCCAGGTTTCTAAGAAGAATTCTTTCCCACCATTTCCCTTGCTGGGCCCTTAGCAAATCTGCCCTTCCCACCAGCAATCAGACGTGTTAATGACGGAAGGGTACACTCTGCCTGGTGTCGCCACATCAGAGACAGCAGCGAGTCTGTGAAGGTCCCACACATTCCATCCTTTATCCTTGGAAGGATCTTCCCATCAGCCCCGCGCACCAGGCTGTGCTTGCGGAGCCCAGAAGAAAGTGATTCGAAGCTATTCGAAAAGAAAACCCAAGGCCACAGCCCAACCTCGCCCTGTTCGGCACTCCTATCTTTTCTTTGATGTAAGAAATGGAATGTCTCCCCGGAATGTCTGGCCTGTTCTGTCCTAATGAAATCCTCCTTAATCTCTGAAACTCAATGAAGATACCACATCTTCTAGGAATTGACTCGCCCTTGTTCCTACAGCTTTGTGGTCCTACCTTATCATAACATATCAGAGTGAGTTGTTTATCTGCCTGAGTGCAGGAGTTAAAAATCAAGACAAAGTCCTTTAGCCTCGACATATAAGGTGGTGCTCTGAACACCAGGAATAGCAGGGACATCTTGATAGACCATTACTGATTATCTAGTTAGTAAGTACCAGGACAATGCTGGGACTTCTTGTTTGTGACACCATTGAATCCCCGTGACGCTTTTACAGGAAACTACTGGTCTCCTCCTAGTTGCTGGGTGAGGTGCATTGAACCTGCTTGAAGGCCCATGGGTAGTAGGTGGAGCTAAGATTCGAACTCACAATGTTTAAAAGAACACCACTTTCACCAAATAGGTATAGCATTTTTTAAAAACAATTTATTTTATTTTATTTTATTTTTCCAATTTTTATTAGATATTTTCTTCATTTACATTTCAAGTGTTATCCAGAAAGTTCCCTATACCCTCCCTGCTCCCGGCCCTCCTCCCCTACCCACCCACTCCCACATCTTGGCCCTGGCATTCCCCTGTACTGGGGCATATAAAGTCTGCATGACAAAGGGGCCTCTCTTCCCAATGATGGCCAACTAGGCCATCTTCTTCTATATATGCAGCTAGAGACATGAGCTCAGGGGGTACTAGTTAGTTTATGTTATTCTTCCTAGGTATAGCATTTTAAGAAGAGGTTTGAACACAAGACTGAATCATTCTGTGGATGCACGGGCAAACCTTCTCTTCCCACCGAGCCAGGCAGGACTGCTTCCCAATAATGAAATCTGATTTCCACAGTGGCTGCACTAGTTTGGGGCCACCAGCAGTGTAAGTGGGTTCATGCTTACCCTCAAGCCTCACTAATATTTTTGCTTGTATTAATTACTAATTATTAATAATTAATTTAATGTTAACAATTATGAAATATGATTTTGACTTGTCTTTCTCTCATGGCTAAGGATGTAGAGAGCATTGTTTTTGCATCTGTTTATTTCCTAAATTACTTCAAACCAACACACTTGCTACTATGGCAAGATACAGAAGCAAAGCATGACGCATGTCACACTGAGACTTATTCTTGCATAAAAGCGGAAACAGACTCATATCCCTGGAACCATGAGAGATAAGAGTTTCGAAGCTTTAAGGGAGGCCTCAGAGAAAGGAAATTTTGACAGGCACATCACAGCAGTGGTGGCTATGAAGCTAATATATCAGAGAGTTGTAGTTATTTTTAGAAATTCCCTGAGTGAGAAGCATGATCTTAAATATATATTAAATATTTAATTTATATATAAATATTATACATTAATTATATTATATATAATATAGTATCTTTCTGAATTAAATATATGTAATAAATATATTTATATGACTTATATAATGTATATAACATGATTATATATTTATAATATATCATTGTCATTCATTATATATTTATATAAACATATGAAAATTACATCTATATTTTAATATATGATACATATGTGTATATTATATAATGTAATAAGTATACAATATAAATATATAATATACAATTATATATATATATATATATATATATATATATATATATATATATATACAAATGAACTGTATCCACGCTGTAGAAGCTCCTAGATGAACTAAGGCAAGATGTATTTGATGGGCTGTAGGGGTTCCGCAGAGCTTGGGGAGGAAGGAGAGTATGGTGGGAGCTGGAGAACCCTGTGGGAAGATATGAGAATAACCCATGTGAGGCTCCTCGTTCTGACTTCTTGCTTGAGGGTGTGGCGTTGTGCTTAGAACTAAAGGCTCAGTCAGGGCCCGGCCTGTGTGTACTGCCATCATGCAAACAGGCAATACAGAGGTAGGGTTGCCATTGTACACGTATGTATGTTGCTCAGAAGGTGCACAAAGAAAGGGAAAGGGTTGCAGGGCCTCAGGGATGTCAGGAAAGCTTTCTAGTGGAGTTAGCACTTGAGCTGAGACTCTTTCATTTGCTAGGGAAGAAAGAGGTGGGGTGAGGGGTTTGCCAGGAGGGACAAAGTGCACATGTACTGGCTGGTTTTGTGTGTCAACTTGACACAGCTGGGTTATCACAGAGAAAGGAGCTTTAGCTGGGGAAGTGCCTCCGTGAGATCTAGCTGTGGGGTATTTTCTCAATTGGTGATCAAGGGGGGAGGGCCCCTTGTGGGTGGTACCATCTCTGGGCTGGTAGTCTTGGGTTCTATAAGAAAGCAAGCTGAGCAAGCCAGGGGAAGCAAGCCAGTAAGGAACATCCCTCCATGGCCTCTGCATCAGCTCCTGCTTCCTGACCTGCTTGAGTTCCAGTCCTGACTTCCTTGGTGATGAACAGCAGTATGGAAGTGTAAGCTGAATAAACCTTTTTCTCCCCAACTTGTTTCTTGGTCATGATGTTTGTGCAGGAATAGAAACCCTGACTAAGACAGCACATGTAGTGGCACTTTCAGCAGGACTGGGTCTGTTCCGTTTGCTTTTTGTTTTGCCTAAAGTAGTGCTTTTTCCCTTGCCGAAAATGGATAATGAAGTACAGACAGACAAAAGAGAAGAAGAATCTGCAACCCATTACCTACACACGATAATTTTGAAAGTGAGATGGGAGTCTGTGATGGCTGATCTTCCTTATCAACTTCACTGGAGTTAGAATCATCTGGACACCCAGAAGGGTGCAGCATTAACTGACAGGAGAAGTCCCACCCCGAACAAGGCTGGCACCATCGGGGGCTCAGGATGAGGAGAAAGGAAAAATAGGTAGCCAGGTGAGTGCCTCCATGCACTGTCTGCAGCTTCCTGTCCCACCAAGATGTGAAGAGGGAAGAAGTCTCAGCCTTGTGCTCACACTACCCCCAACCCCCACCCTGAGCAGCCACCGCCACCTCCACCACTGTGGCCTCCCTAGCAGAAGAACTGCGTCCCATAAGCCATGAGCCAGGATAAATCTTTTCTCCCTTAAATAGATGCCGGTATGTGTTTAACTAGGAGGGAAATATGGGAAGAAGATTCATCCTAGCTAGACGGCAAACACTTCCTAGGCTGGTAACCTCATCTCTCAATTACTGCTCTGTGCCAGTGCTGTAGATAACACTCCGCACATGGTCGGAGTCCAAATCTGCAAATGACAAGTAGAACTTCCACTTCTTCAAAGAAAATTTTTGATGCACTCAGTAGCAACACACACATCACAAAAGGAAACCTTCATCTGTGATGGATTTAGAAGGTAAGGACCTTTAAAGAGCAAACAAGGTTTCCATGGGGTTTAGTGAGGCCTCCAGCATCTGAGGACTTCAAACAGATACCGGCAGGCTACTGGCCAAGGTTTGCAAGGGATTCCAGGGCTGGGAGGGCTCATAGACCAAGGGACCACTCACACTCCTTCCGGTGTAAATTTCTGCTTTGGAATCTTGTTAGTTGTCTTTTCTAATGTGTTAGCAATGATGTGTTGCTAAGTAGAACACAGAAGACTCCAAAGGATAGTGACAAATGAAAACCATATGCCTATGGGATCCCGATATCTGTGGATAAGAAATGAAATTTCCTGAGAGGCCTGCAGGATGCTACTTACGATAAGAAGCAGATAACTTTCAAATAATGGAATTTGGAGAAGTATTAAATGTCAGGATAGGCTTAAATATTTGTTCTTTAATTTAATCTACCATATCTAAAGTTCACATCAACAAACAAAATAGCTGAGAATTGAGTAAGACAAGTAAAACAAACTCATTTTTTTCTTTTCTTTCCCCCTTTTTCTTTATCTTTTTATTATTTTTTTTTCTGAGTCTCATTATGTATCCCAAGTTGATCTTCAAAATTCAGCCCTCATAGGTATTTCCCCTTATCTGCTGTAGATCTTTCTAAGACACTCCAAACAGAGATGAAGAGACAGCTCAGTAGTTAAGAGAACTTGCTGGTCTTCCAGAGGACCCTGGTTCAATTCCCAGCACCCACATGACAATGTGGATGTAGTACACAAACATACATATAGTCAAAATTTCCAGATTAAATAAAATAAAACAATTTAAAATATTTTAAAATTAAAAATCTTAAACAAAGAAAGCCCAAATGTTTTTATTGTAATATTTGGTTGGGAAATCTGCGCTCAACACTAACATTTCATTGGTTAGTCTTATTATAGGTCAAATTTTCTGTCTATTCCTTTATTCAAATATATGTAGGGAGAGAAAATGAGGCCACAGTGAACAGCTACAATGAATAAGGCTGTGGGCCTGAATAATACCCCAAAGAAAATAAATTATTATACATTTGAACACGTTTTAAAAAGTTTATTGCAAATTAATAGGCATCTATTAAATAAAATTTTAAATGTGGAAATTGTAAAAACATCAGCTGTAATTATCATATAAATAACTACTGCTATATTTTAGTGTTTTCCTTCTAGAGTTCTTATGTATATACATTTAAATTTTTGTTATTTGTATGTGTGTATGTGTGTGCATGTCTGTGCACAGATGTGCACGCTACTGCACAAATGAGGGCATTACAGGACAACAAGTGGAGGTAGGTATGTCCTTCTACCACGGGGGTTCCAGGGTCTGAACTCATGTCACCAGGCTTGGCAGCAAGCACTCCTACCCACTAAGCCACCTCACCAGCCCCATGTAAATTTTATGGAATTATAATATTTTTGTAGGGGTGTTTTGAACTTTGAATCATTCATCCTTAGATAGACTGGTAGGACTATCTTACGTTGTTGGGTTCGAATCTTAGTTCCTGAGAGCTTTGATACCCGTGACTCAGCTTTTCTTTGTACATGTTAAATGTAACTCCTAAAATGAAAATAATTTTTACCAGGACACGGTGGTTAAGAACAACACCAAAGTCTATTTTTAAAATTCAGATTTGCTCAGCATAATGCATAGATTATAAAATTAGACTACAGCTTGCCAGCAGGGTACCCAAGTTGGTACCAGGCAGCTTACTGTTGGGGCCGTTGGCTGTAATACCACACCTAACTTAACAGTGACGACTTCCTTGGCTACTGTTTCTTTGATGACCCATTGCCCTGTTAGTCTCCGTTTAGGTCACAGTTTGTTGTCTGCTACAGCCTTAGTTCTTGTGAATACAACTTACGTATCAATGACTTACTAAATTGCTAGTGTAGCTGTTAGGGACAGAGCCTGGGCCTAGGCAGCCCTAACAACCTGGGTCGCCGTCCATCCTCAGCACACCAGTTAACAGACAGCCTGATGTGAAAGGCAGAAAGAGATTTATTCAACGTGGCCACAAAGTATGTGATTGCAGATCTTTGCATTAAGTGGCGAAGCCTCTGAAACAGGAAGAGGGAGGCTCCTCGAGAGCCCATCACTATCTCTGTGCCTTTGTGTCACCAACAAAGGACCCAGTGATTCATAAGGTACGAGTTGGGAAAGCCAAGATGGCCTTAGAGTGAATGAAAGCATGATTCGCTCTGCAGGCAGGTGCTCAGTTAAGCCTGAGGCCCAAGAATCCCAGTTTCCTCTCCAAAGGGAAGGGAGGAACTCTCTGAAGGGTTAGCCTTTTCTTTGTAAGTGATTGATTTTGTTTGCTGGAGGCGGTTTGTACAATCCTTACTGCAGTCCAAAAGACAGCCTTACTTGTTTGCTGGGTCCTAGAGTTGACTTCCTTGTGACTCACAGTCACAGGCATCTTGTCACATCTCCCTGCCTCACCTGCACTTCTGACGACGGGTAAAGGAGGACTTCCGGAAGTCCCAGGCCTTCTTTCTGTGCGGCAACCACCAACCCTCCATCCGGAGGACTAGAAGGGAAAGCCAAGTCTGCGCATGCGCAGTTTCTCAGCCTCTCCAGGCAGAGACAATCCTCTGTGCTGTTGTGTACTTCTACTTCCGAGTCCCAATCACAGCCTCTTCTCAAACACTTCGGGGACTCATATCAGCTCCTCCCACACCCACATCCGGACCACAGGAACCAAATCTATTTTATTCATCTGTGAAGCTCATAAGGTTCCTGGAGCCCTGGTGTGTGTGTGTGTGGGGGGCGGGGGGCGTTCCCATTGAGGAGCTGACCTTATTGCAGCAATGCCGCACACTAAGTGACACGTGTGTTCCACTGATCAAATGGGAAAAAATTACAAACGTTTTATCAGTGATGGTTACTGTCTCTGAGTGGAGAAATACTCTAGTGGGAAATGCTCCCTTTCCCAAGGGCGTGGCTTACTCTCCCGGCTGCTCTCTCAGCCCGAGGCAGTCCGTGCCCTTTCCTCCCCTGGGAATTAATGGGAAGGAGGTTTCTACCTTTCCAACCTGTAGCAAAGTCATCTTTTGGTCACTTTTCATCTGCCCTGAAAACTTCTGTCAACCTCTTCCTTTGCCACGTTGAGTCAGGCTCATGGGACACACTCGAGGAGGCTGATTGGATGTGTCCACGGACACTCGTGAGTAAGAAGGACCCAGAGTGTGTCTACACCAGAGGGAGGTCACATCCCCAGAGTCCTGTTCTGGTCCCCAGTGAATCTGAAGGACAAGAACAAATTAAGCAGCAAAAGTAGGTGTGTGTCTGGGAGACTCAAGATGACCAGGACACGGACACCTGAGAGCCCACATTAGCGTGTTTGCTTAAGGTGGGGCCTCGCTTCCTGGTTATCGGCTATTCTTAATCACCGGCCGGGAGTATGTGATGACATTTGTTCCAGGTGAAACTACACTTTCTCTGCCCCGTTGTGAGCTTTCCCACCTTGGAGTATCTGTAAGAGCAGTTACTCAGGATGTCTCGGAGAAGCCCCACTCCAGACCAGCTAATGCCAGGAAGGTGGTAAGAGGCCACTCGAGGCATCCAGCCACTTCCTGGAAGAGGTCTCTACAAGAGCCCTGTAAATTGCGTTTGTAATCCAACTCACCTTTGTTTGTTTGTTTTGTTTTGCTTTTAGAAATGAAAAGACTATTTGCCATGTCCTAGCGAAGAGAGGTGAGGCAGAATGGAATGCCTGTGGCCTAGAAGAGGTGAGGGGTAGAAAGATGGAGAGTCCCAACTCCTCACAGAAGAAAGACTCTGCAATGGGCAGTTTGGCTAGTCGCCCCGAGACACTGATGTCTAAAATCCCCCCATGAAAATACCTGCTGGGGCTGCAACCTTATCCCTACAGCTGTTTGTGGAGGAGGAGACCTCTATTAACTTTGGATAGTTTTTCTTTAGGGTGGACTGCTGGGCAGCAGGCCTGAGACAGGCACACCCAAGTTCATCCTGTTCCTCCACACATCAGGGCGCCTTGTTGCCCTGGCATGAGACTGGTCTGCCTTTGTGGATGTCGACTCTTCTTGCAAAGCAAAGCTTGGGTTTGGTTTCATTCATAGGTGTGAGACAATAAGCCTGGATTCTGTAATGAGAACATTAGTCAACTCCGCCTAGCCAGCTCGCCCCTCCCCAGCACCTCTTGTTCGTTTCCCAGTGTACCAATGCACTCACCACTAAGAGAAGTCAAAGATTTAAAACATTTAGGGGCTGGGGAGATAGCAAGTATGGGGTCCTGAGGTCAGCCCCCCAGCTGTGAGTGATAGCACATGCTATAATCCCATTGTTGGCTGTATGGAGAATGGTGGACCTATGGGGACAACTGGCCAGCCAGTCTAAGTTAATCAGTGAACCCCAGGTTACAGGGAACTCTGTCTCATAACACAATGTAGACAGCTCCCAAGGACACTTGAGTGTGACCTCTAGCTTCCGTAGCACCCTGCCCATTACATGTGTACCCGCACATGCATGAGCAAACATATTCACTTACATACATACACACAAACGGTTTAAGTAAACTTAACAGGTCAAGTTGCTATTTCAGCCTTCAGTCTGATGACCCACTTGACCCAGCTTTGACAGCTCAGGATCCAGGATGCAGAGAAAATTGCTTTGCTATTTCTTTCCCATCTTTTAAACTCTGTAAGTGGAAAAACATGGTCTGAAGGGATTTTTCTGATTAACTTGCCCTACCCCCTACATTGCCTATTGCAGCATATGGGCCCAGAAACGTTGTCTCCTGCATAATATCCCACTGCTAGTAAGAATAGGAGCTGTACCCACAACCCAAGGGCCCTTCTGAGGTCCAGGTCAGCACTCAGTCTGCTACCCCGTATTGCTTCCTTTCTCATATCTAGCCGTGGGTATTTTGTTACATTATGTCCCCCATGCCTTTGTGGGCTTGTCACCAGCGCACAGTGTTCTCTGTATAAAGGGTACTTAAGAAAAGTGTTGCCCAACTTTTTGTTTGCTTCGAGGTGTGATGTTGGCTTCTGGCAATGTCTTGGAAATGCGTGGGGGACTCTGCAAGGCACCCTCTGTGCCCTTCCTCGTTTTCAAGGACTGGGGTGGTGATGTCACTCATTCCTGAGCAGAAAAAAGCAAGCAAAGATTGTTTCCAGGGTACAGGGCCACATGCAGAGGCCATTGTGTAGTGACCAGTAAGGGTCAGATTTCTGGATCTTTTTGGAAAGTCATCTTCATCACTCTGGGAGAGAAAGTAGGTTTATGGGATTGAAGAGATGGCTCAGCAGTTAAAAGCATTGGCTGCTCTTCCCAAGGACCGGGGTTCAGTTCCTCGCACCCAAGTGGCAGCTCACCACTGCCTGTAATGCCAGTTCCAGGGGATCTGACACCCTCACACATTCATACATGGAAGCAAAATGCCAGTGCACGTAAAATAAAAATAAATTATTATAAAAAAAGAAAGTATAAGGTTTGTAACTCATATGAGGAAAGTGAGTTTTTCTGTTACTTTCTAGCACTGTGACAAAACACCATGACCAAGGCAAAAAATGTTTATTGGGGCTTACAGTCTTAGAGGATAAGTCCGTGACCATGGTAGCAGGAAGCAGGCAACAGTTCGGTAGGCATGGAACTGGAGCAGTGCTGAGAGCGCACATCAGATCCACAAGCAGGAGGCAGGAGGCTAACTGGGATTGGCATGGGCTTTTGGAACCTCATAGCCCATCTCCCAGTAACGCACTTCCTCTAACCAAGCTATGCTTCCTAATCCTTGCCAAACAGTTCTACCAACTGAGGACCAACCATTCAAATATATGAGCCTATGAGACACCTGCTACCACTGTGCCATGCTCGCCTCACTACGCCCCAGACACAGTGTCTCTGTTGTGTATCCATTATCTCAGTGAGGCTCAACTTCTCATCCAAAGTCACATAGCCAGGAAGACGCAGGGTCTGGCGATAAGCTGGCTTACCTAAGCTCCCCCAAAAGTGAAGCTTGCTTTTGGAGATATGGCTGAAGGGTTAAGGCCACTTTTCCAGAAAGGGATGGAGGAGACTTGTTTATTTCTCCCTGCGACTGTTGGTCTTGATGCCAGCATGATGGAATTCACAGTCATCAAGGAGATACAGACAACATTTTCAGAGATTTAACTAAAGAGGGAAGCCTACCCAGCATGCTGGTGGTACCATCCCGTGGGCTGAATAAAAAGATGAGAGGAAGAGGTGAGTGTGGCGTGAAAATTCGTCTCTCTCTGCTTCCTCATTGTCCATCAAAGTGAGTGGCTGCCTTGGCTGTCTGTCACCACATCTTTTCTCCACGACAGGCTGTCTCCTGTCAAACTGGGCCCCTTCCTTCTTTAAAGTCCTTTTGCCAGGCATTTTGTAATAGCAGTGGAAAAGGGTAATTGACACATTCCATTTCTGGTTTCACTTCCACGTCTTGGGGAGGAAGGAGAAGGCGAGCAGGTCTGCCCACCTCCGTTCACCCCTCTCCATGTTTGTACCAGGGACCACAGTGACAGAACAGACTGGACTAAGTTGCCATGGGATGGAACATCGTCAGAAGGTTTCGATGCTGAGTTTTGGCACATAGCTGTGCTTATTTCAGAGGACAGGGATGTTGCTTACAGGTGTTGAATGCTTGAGTTCATTTCAGTGGGGAGTAAGTCTCCGTGGGAATAGTAATTGGGACTTTCAAAAGTCCTCTAAGCATGTGAGTAATATATTGTTGTGAAACACAGCATGCCATTATCCTCTCCCAAGCTCTTAAACAAATATATTACGTTAATAATGTCTATGTCTTTGAAAGATTGTTTTCCCTCTCCACCAGTATTAGGATAATGGGAAAATGTAACAACCCTGTAAAGAAAGCTGAATTTTGTACAGTACTGACATGTGGCTTTTTAAAAAGTGCTTATTCATTTAATTTTATGTGCACATGGGTAATTTGCCCACCTGTATGCCTGTGCATCTCATGTGTGCCTGCTGTGCACACTAGAAGTCAGTATCAGATCCCCTGGAACTGGGGTTATAGATGATTGTAAGCCACCATATTAGTGCTAGGAATTGAACCTGAGTCCTTTGCAGGAGCAGCCAGTGCTCCTAGCTGCTGGGCTATCTCTCAGTCCCCACTCATGTTAATTTAAAAAAAAAAAAACATATCAACAGGAATCAAAACACTCCTGGTCGTAAGAAAACTCATAATGAAGGATGTGGCAGGGAAGTCGCTGGCTTTTATTGTGAACCCTTGTAGGGGATGGTTCTGCTGCTAAGGTCCTGTTCCCCAATTGGTTCTTGATCCAATAAAGAAAGCCATGGGCCAATTGCTGGGAAGAAGGTACAAGCTGGACTTTCCGGTGCCTGGAGGCAGGCAGGGAGAATGGAGATGTGAAATCTCAAAATGGAGTGGCCACAAAGGCTCCTCCTATAGGCGGGTGACCGGGGCAGTTTAGAAACTGAAGATTAGGGCAGGTGGGAGAGGTGGAGATAAGAAATTGATAAGGGCTTACTTTTCCAGGCCGGAGATAGTAGCACCCAGCAATTGTACCAAGAAGGCAACATGAAAAGTACAACTGGGGCTGGAGAGATGGCTCAGCGGTTAAGAGCACTGACTGCTCTTCTGAAGATCCTGAGTTCAAATCCCACAACCACATGGTGGTTCTCAAACATCCGCAATGAGATCTGTAATCCTCTGTAATGGGATCTGATGCCCTCTTCTGGTGTGTCTGAAAAACAGCTACAGTGTACTTACATATAATAAATAAATCTTAAAAAAAAAAGGAACAACTGTGTGTGTGTTTTATCCATGGATTCAAGGGAAGCGGGGTGGGTGGGTGGGTGGGTGGTGGCTGGTAGTGCAGTCCAGATCCCAGAGCAAATGCAGGTAGTGCAAAACTACACACAACCACCCTCCTTTAAAGGAAGCAGCAAAGAAAGAAAGAAAGAAAGAAAGAAAGAAAGAAAGAAAGAAAGAAAGAAAGAAAGAAAGAAAGAAAGAAAGAAAGAAAATGTCCAAGATTTATACTTGCTTGCCTCCTTCTAGGGTCTTATGTGTACATTATACAATTACTCTGTCATGGACCTATGTTCCCAGTTTTTTTTTTTTTTTTTTTACTGATTTTATATGAGTACATTCTTCTTCAAACACACTAGAAGAGAGCATCAGATCCCATTACAGAGGATTATGAGCCACCATGTGGTTGCTGGGAATTGAACTCAGGACCTCTGGAAGAGCAGTCGGTGCTCTTAACTGCTGAGCCATCTCTCCAGCCCTTGTTCCTAGTTCTTAAAACAAGTTACTTTTTCTTTCTTCCTTTCTTTGTAGAAAGGGAAGCCCAGAGTGAAATCTTGCCTAGATCATCAATTCTATCCCTTGTTCACAGTTACTCTTTAGCCTGTGTTTTCAGAATGGTGGAATTTATATTTAAACAAACTCAAGATTAGTGACCTCTGTTGGGTCATCATGTCTGGACATCTTGGGCCCAGACATACTTCTTCAAGGCAGTCGTCATCTGCTGGCACCGAGCTAGCCTTCTCAGACAAGTGTGCACTCTCTACCCAGTGACCATACTCTGTTTTACTTATATTCACCTTGCTTTGAGATTTGTGAAAGGGTATGACTTGAAAATGAAACTTAGATGCTTCTGAAAATGCTTCTGACTGCAGGATTCACAGATATGTACTTTTACTCTAACACAAAATTTAGTGCAGGTCACCCAGCTAAGGAGGAAAAGGACGAGATTCACAGTTCCACAGTGCTGCCAGACGTGACACTCTCGGCCAGTCTCATTCAAACCACTCCACTGGGTACTAGTGCTTTCTGTGCAAGCATGAGGACCTACGTTTTGGTTCCCAGTGCTCATGGAAAAACAGGTATAGCCAGTCACACCTGTAATCCTCGCACCAGGGGTGGATGTGCAGAGTTAGATCCTGGGAGCTTGCTGCCTGTCTGAATGGTAGGCACAGAGAGGGACCCACTGTCAGGGTAACAGGACCACGGGTGACAGGACACTTGGCGTCCTCCTCTGGCTCCTGTGCACACACTCATGGTATATCATCTCCCTACACTGCACATGTTCACATACACAGACTGCACAAAGTCACATACACCATACCTATTCAATAAGCATTTATGGGAATGAGAGAATGCTTGATAACATGGGAGACTTTCCTCATGCTAGCTTGGCAAATATGGGGGCTTAGAAATGTGTTCCCAGAGCCTTGTGTTAGAGATTGACCTCAAGTCTGAGCTTTCCTGCGGGAGCCACAGGGCTTGAACTCAGGTTGTGGCAAACACTTTGACCTGCTAGGACATTTCATCTGCCTGGGACAAATGCTTTTGTATCCCAGACTACAATAATAGGATTAACAAAGATTTTTGTTTGTGTATTTTCTCTTTTCTGCGTTTTCTAAATAAGATAATTTTGTTAATTGGAGGTTATTTAATTGGAAACTTTTGTTATTTGGGTAAGATTTTTCTGAAATGTAATTCTTGGGTTCTTTTTAAGACAGGAAAGGATTTGCCAAAGAGCCCTTTAAAGTCACAAAAATTCTAAGATCCACATGGTACATTTCATTTATATTTTAATAATATGTGGACAAGTGAGCTTAGACTGTTACGGTGTCATAAATGGCATGAATATAATAAATTAGATCCAATTCTTTTATGGAGTTGGGAGATAAATTTGCTCTGTTACTTTGTCTCACAATGCTACATTAACCAATGAGTAGAAGGGCGATATGAAAAGCAAGTAAGTATAAAAATCTATTTTGATATGAAAGTATTTCTTGCAAACTAAAGAAAGAGTTTGGCCTAAGGGGGCGGGGGAGGAAAGAAAAGTCTTAGTACAAAACCAAAAGTAAAAGTCTGAGCATCACAAAAGGGTCAACCTGAGCCGGGTGGTGGTGGCACACGCCTTTAATCCCAGCACTCGGGAGGCAGAGACAGGTGGATTTCTGAGTTTGAGGCCAGCCTGGTCTACAGAGTGAGTTCCAGGACAGCCAGGGCTATACAGAGAAACCCTGTCTGGAAAAACAAAACAAAACAAAACAAAACAAAACAAAACAAAACAAAACAAAACAAAACAAAAGGGTCAACCTGGTCACAGGAGTTTTGTGAAAGATTAAAAACTCAAAGATGGTGTGTACATAGTGTGTACAAGCTCACGCACTTCCTAAGGTTAGATTCCTGTTTAGGGTCCAGAGATTTGCTGAAGATCTTCATATGTTCTTGGTAACATTTACACAAACTACCTTACAAACAAAGTTTGTTCTTTATCAAGATTATTACGTTTTCTGCCAAGCTTGCCAATTTTAACTACTTAAAAAGCTGAGTCATAACAAAATCGGGATTTATTTTTAAAACAGTTGTTTTTGTCTAAGCTTTGTTTAAACAGTTACTCAAAGTTCAGACTGAATCTATTTTTTTTTAAAGGTTAAATTAAAAAAAAAAGGTTCTCCTGGGTGTTCAGCAACAAGGAGGCAGAACCCAAGAGGATGAAAAAGGGCAAAATGGACTTTTAATATCTTCCTCATTGTCTTCCAAAGTCATCAGAGAATTAGCAGATCTAGCTAAAGGGCCTGGTGTCTCTGGTGAGTTGTTTATCATCTTCATCAGAGAAGCCATGAAGATCCCAAGAGCTGGACTCTAGCCACAGACATATCTGGAAAGAAGGGAGTCACCAGAGGAAAAAAGTCCCCTAAGTGTCCAGGGATGGTCACATGGCCAACAAAACCCAGATCTGATACAGCAAGCACAACGGGAAGAAAGGAAGCAAAATGCCTCTGGGGGTCTTCTCATAGCTCCTCACATCTCCTCATAGCTCCTCAGATCTCTTCATAGCTCCTCACGTTTCCTCATAGCTCCTCACATTTCCTCATAGTGCCTCACGACTCCTCACGTCTCCTCATAGCTCCTAACGTCACCTCACAGCTCCTCACGACATAGCTCCTCAAGACTCCTCACGTCTCCTCATGTCTCCTCACGTCTCCTCATAGCTCCTTACGTCTCCTCATAGCTCCTCACATCTCCTCATAGCTCCTCAGGTCTCCTCACAGCTCCTCACAGCTCCTCATGACTCCTCACAGCTCCTCAGGTCTCCTCACAGCTCCTCCGGTCTCCTCACAGCTCCTCACAGCTCCTCACAGCTCCTCACGACTCCTCACAGCTCCTCAGATTCCTCACAGCTCCTCATGTCTCCTCATAGCTCCGCATGAGTAACCTTCTCAGTCTCAAATGACCTCACCTGTGTAGAGGGAAAGTTAATTTTTATCCACTTACCTATTCTTGAGCCCAGTGGGGGAAATGTAACCAAATAACAATAATAAGTGATACTAAAAAACAAGATTTGAGTCAGTCTCTTTCTGAGCTGGTTAAGACGTGGGACTTAGTACTTCTGAAAAACACAAAACAGTCATTAAGATAACCAGCTTCAGTCATTTAGAAGAGACCTCTCTGTCTTACTACGTAACCCAACAGCTGACAGAGTCCATGATGTTGCTAAGTAGGCTCATCTCTCATGGAAGCAAAGGGTGTTTTCCAGTCAGTGCTGAGGGAAACAAGAGGGCACAGTAGAGCAGTGAGTGCCTAACATCCAAGCTCACCCATACTTTCATCCTGCCAGACAAATCCTTTATTGAATGTCCAAAAAACCCTTCATATGTTTTATCCTTCAGTCAGAACTCATTTGTCTGGCTCTGATTAATAAACTCCAGCTCTATTTTGTGGCTATTTCTGAAGAAGGGCTCCATCACTCTCCATCATAGCTGGGTCTCACAGACATCCTCAGGCCTCACCTACACTTTACACCAGTCCACAGAACGCATATCCCAGTACTTCCTTCAAGTCTCAGTTCCTAGAGGACCCCTCACCCCCACCCTCCCCTGGATTGAGTCTCTTCTACCTTATAGAGGCTTCTGAAGGAAAAATTGAACCCAAATCCTCTGTCCCATGGTGCATCAGGCTCTTAATTTCTCTACCAATTTCCCCAGTGGGTAAAGGGCTTGTTATGAAATCTAATGTGGCAGCTCGGGGTGTGGTGGGGTGAGGGATTCAGGGGATAGTACCTGGAGGGTCCATGCCAAGGTGTCCCTGAAGGGGTAGAGGCAGACAGATGGGAGCAGGGCCATGAGGGAAGAGAAGAGGGGACAGAGAGAAGGACAGAGGTAGGGGGAGAAAGACCAGCTGGGAACGCGTGGGAACAGAGAGAAAGAAACAAGAGAGAAAGAAACAAGAGAGAACTGGGGTATAAGAGCAATCCTTTTACATGCCAGGCCACCTGCACCTGGTGACTGCAGGTGATGGCTGCAGGTGATGACCTAAGCAGTTGCTAGGTCCCCCTGGGTGATGACATAAGCTGTTTTTAGGTCCTTGGGAGTTGCCTAGTGGAACCATCAGTAAGCTAACAGGTTCCCCCCCCTCCCCCCGCCAGGCTTTCTAGCCTTCTTTTCTTCTCATTGCCTGTTTTCATTATCCCCTAATAGGATTGCGTATCCTGCTGAACATTCTCAATCCCTGCCTCCTTCAAAGGCTTACCTCGTTCGTTTCTTCCAGAGCTCAATAGACCCAATACAACTCCTAAGTAACTTCTCCAGATAGCTTTGCCTCACCCCTGACCCCTTTTTAATTCTGCTTTGTGTTTTTGGCTATAGCTTCCTTAACCTTTTGGTACTATTGACATCCTCCAGATTGCAAGCCATTGAGTTCCAGATGGTATTGCCTCATGGATAATAACCATCAAAACCTATCTCATACCAACAAGAACATCTCAGTCTCCAAATGGTATCACAGTGTGGCCTTGGACATCTTGTGGTAACAAATGAACCCTTCCCATTTTCCAAAACACCCTTTGAGCCTTCTATGCATCACCGTTCTGAAGCCACCATGCGGGAATCAGCAGCCTTCCTCTGCCCCCCCCCCCTCCCAGCGGCACACCCCTCCCTCTGAGGCTCTAGAAGTGAGATTTTTGTCCCTGGTCAGTGATTTGACTTCACTGATCTATTGTAGGGGAGGTGCTGGGATGGGAAAAAGGGTATGTAGAGACAAAAGAGACAAAAGGCCCAAATCAAAGTCCCACACTTTGACAATCAAGACTTGACAATGGAACCTAATCCCTAACATCCCATGACATCTTATTACACAAAGGAAGAGTCTCAAGAATAATTAACAAGAAGATGAGAGGTCTGCAGGGTGCCTCAAGGTACAGGTCACAAGTGAATCCCAATATGATAAGACCAAATAACTCTCCCTCAGCTGCTAACCCCTTCCCTAAAGCAATACTCTCTTCTGGGAAGTTGCGGTCTATTCTCCTGCAGTGTTCAGTAAATTCTCTCTGTCTGGGCTGTGTTAGATTCTTTCAGCACCAGGATCACTGCTCTTCCATGTGTTCTTTTACACAGCAAACACTTGTGTCCCGGTCAGGAGCTCCTCTGACGGTGCCCACCTGTGGACAGGGGCATCGACATGTAAAGCACGAAGCACTAAGAGAAGCACCAACTACATTTAGGTGTCCCCTGCCAAAGTGACAGCAAAGAGGAATGCTTTGACCCCAACCTCATCTCCTCCGGATTTGTTAGCAGAGAATGAAGACGGTTCCCAGGCTCCTACTCCGAAGTCTAACACGGATCAACACCCTGACATTGACCAGCTAGGCCCAAGGCAAGTAATCACCTTGAGCCGCAGGACTGACATTGGTAGGAAAGTGGCCCCTCCCTGCCCAAGCTGAGAAAATTCCCAGTCTACAGAAGAGTGTGTGCCTGTGGAGCAGAGAGATGTCACGTTTCCACAGTTCCTGAGCCCAACCTGTGAGAATGAGTGAGTCAAAGCCAGAACTTAACGAGGAAGCGGTCATCTGAGGACTTCACATAGTGGCCAACGTTCCTAGAAAGCAAGGGGGCTTTCCCCGATCTGTTCTAGAACGTTAGGTAAAATACACTCAAGCACGTGATTTACCAGTAGAGGATGTGAAAATTGGGGAAGGCAGGCAGGATGCTAAGAAGACACTCTGCTCCAGCATCAACAAATAAAAATGGCATCACTTAGCATGAAGGAGGAAATGAGGCAAGAGTCCAAAACAAGAAGTAGGCGTTCCTAAGGGTGTGGGTTCTGAAAAGCAACAGCGGTGTATCCTTAGTGCTAACGTCGTTACCTAAACTATAGGTTATTTCCTTGATTGTGATATCAGATGACAGCGACATTTTTATTTCTTCTTCATCCCCTTCTAAGCGTTGAATTAATTTAACCCCAAGACTCTCTTTTCCATCAAGTCCCCTCTGTTCTTCATGGATGCCTCTTTGAAGAACTGGTCCAGGTTCATGAAGAGAGATCTCCTTTTTGCCTGTCTTCGTCGGCCACTGCCTTCCCAACCTACCACCATGGGAGATTTGGCTCTGGAGTTTTTAATCTGGTCAAGAGGCTCTGTCTGGTGCAAGCTGTGGGATTTGAGGTGCAACTCTTATTTTTTCTAGACTCCCACTGGGATACTGACAATCCCTCCCCAGAGGGGAGCTGGAGGAATCCAGCAATGAACGGATGTATGAAAGGGGCTGAGAAGGATGCGTGCATACAGTGTGCATTCAGAGCATGTAGGCACTTAGCACACAGTGTGCATTCAGAACATGTAGGCACTTAGCATCCGAGTACTTATTCTCATGAAAATAACAGCAATGGTGGTAACTATTATCCATACCTTCTTAAATAGATGGTCATGTCCGTCAGGGCAGGGGCTGCTCTACCATCATTGAAGGTACCCTCTGTGAAGAGAAAGTATGAAATGGAGGATAGGGATGGGGAGGGGGAGGAAATAGGGAAGCCACACATTATGTAGCAATATCTGTTTTGTTCAGAAATAACAGCTCCAAGTAGCCCCCTCTTTCCTGTCCCACTAGGAGGGGGATCTCACAACCTTTGTTTTGTGGGTGAGGAAACAGAGGCCTAGAAAGGTTAAGAAGCACAATTGGCATTCGTGAAGTTAGAACACGCTCTTTCCTAGGCTCCACATTCTCTGGTATGACCTGGGTCACTTTATGAGCCTCTCTATCCCCTTTAACAGGGCCCAAGTGTGAGTTTGGCAGACATCAGCCATTGGAAGAATAGAGTATTTCCCTAGCCACTTTCAGATGGAGAGTAAGGAGAGCATAGGTTCTGTTTCCGTGAGGATACTAGGACCACGGCAACTCTCATAAAGGAAAGCACTTAACTTGGGCTTGCTTACAGTTTCAGAGTTTAGTTCATTATCATGGCAGGGTGCACCATGGCACTCAGGCCGACCTGTTGCTGGAGAAGAAGCTGAGGAGAGTTCTACATTGGCTCCCCAGGCAGCAGGAAGCAAGACTCTGTCCTTGGAAGGGGCTTTTTGAAATCCCAGAGCCCACTGCCACTGACATAGTCCTCCAGTAAGGCCACACCTACTAATCCTTTCAAATGGTGTCACTCTCTGGTAACCAAGTATTCAAATCTATGAGCCCTCAGGGGTTTTTATTATTCAAAACAACACAATAAGTACTTGGTAAAAGTAACTTTTCAACACCTCCCTTCTGAAAACCAGAAGGCAGTCACGAAAGAATAACATAACTTTATTTGGGTTTGATCTCATGAGCTCTAATGGACCAAACCACATCCTCAACCATGGTAGTTAATTACCGACTCTAATAGCAAATTATAAGACAAGGAAATAAAGCCTATTTTTCATTGAGTATAGATAGGTTTGGATTGATGTTCCTAAAAGGGTGGTTGCCTTCTCTGGGGACTGGGAAGACACTGCAGATGGTCTAAGAGCCTCTGGTAGCTACAGCTCAGCTGGTGGCAGTATCAGAAAGGAAGCCCATCTCTCAGAGTGGGTAGTGAGGCTTTGATTGGTGCTTGGAAGGGGAAATGCAAATGGACCTGAGGTCAGAGAGACAGTCTGTAATTCAGCTTTCATCCAGGCACCGACAGAGTGACCACATCATATACATTTTGCCCATTGCATTCTACCTCAGGCTCAGCCAGGTTTATTGAGTAGGAATTCACACCCTTGGTGGGGGGCCCCGGGAGCAGTGTTCTAGGAAGCTCATACTTCAGAAGTGCCTCTGTTGTCTGTGTCAACAGCAGAGCCTTTGCTGGTGGGCAGACTTCAGAAACGGGCTGGCACTGATGAAATTGGTAGCTTTGAAATCAGCACGAGGCGAGGGCTGATATGAATGGGCGTTCCTTAGTGAGCTAGATGGTGCTAAAGACACACAACTCATCTAAAGTCCTTACAGCAGGCCCTGCACTTGCTGGAGAATATATGAATGTAACCAGTGCTGTGACTCCAAGCTGTATAACCCCACATCTGGATATAGATTCAGAAGATTCCAGTAGTTTGATGTCCATTACGATACCCATTGAATTCTGCCTTGACACTATAGATTCTGTCTACCTAAATGATACTTAGGCACTGCAGTAGCCACTTCTTAACCACAAAGGGGCAGACCAAGGACCACAGACTCCTCAACGCGTTAATCTAAAGCCTAGTGGCTTAAAACAACACTTCTTGCTTATTATCTCCCTGGTTTCTGTGAGTCAGGATTCTGAGAGCAGTTTTTGGCTAGAAGATGTCCCGTGGGGATACAATCGCTTTGGGCCAGAGTTGTAAACTATGTAGAGTCTGGCATGCAGCCGAAGGACCCACTTTGAAGATAGGTGTCTGATGTGCTGGAGAGAGCCTTAGTTTTCAGCAAGTTGGCATCTCCGAGGCTTAAACACAACATAGTGGCTGATTTCCAAAGCGAAGCATCCTGACAGAGAAGGCCAAAGTAGCCTTGGGACACCTAAGCAAGGAGACCGTTTCCCTCCACGATCCTGCTGAGAGTTTCCCATGAAAGAAAACAGTCTCGGTTTTGTGGAGAGAAAAATATCTTGACCTTACTGTTTAAAGATAGTCTTATATCCAAATAATTATATAAAATTTAAGAAAAAATAGAAACAATAGGTGAACAGAAACGTGACCTCCAATGTCCTTTAAAAACGCCTTATGGGCTGGTGAGATGGCTCAGTGGGTAAGAGCACCCGACTGCTCTTCTGAAGGTGATAAGTTCAAATCCCAGCATCCACATGGTGGCTCACAACCATCCGTAACGAGATCTGGCGCCCTCTTCTGGAGTGTCTGAAGACAGCTACAGTGTACTTACATATAATAAATAAAATAAATCTTAAAAAAAAAAAAAAAACGCCTTATGATTTTCCATGGAACTTTTTTTTTTTAAGTCAAGAAAAACAAGGTAGTCTTTTTTTTTCCCCCTTGGCTTCCTCAAACCAACCAGTTTGTAATTCCTAAAGGAGTCATCTAACTCAGGGCTGAAGAGCAATTCTACCAAATACCTTTTGTTTGACTTGGAACTGGAGGGACCTTTTGGGGAGACTGGTCTATAGACAGGCTCAGGGGCAGCAGAAGGCAATGGCTGTGCACCTAGCCTTTGATGGCTGCTGCCCGAGGTAGAGGGAGCGACCGAAGGGATCCAGGAGAATTTATCCGCAGGCGCCAGGAGAGAGAACTGCCCTGGGTTTGCGATCTGTGTGATCGGCTTTCCATCAGTGTGATCGGCTTTCTTACACGGCTTCATTTCCACTAAAGCCTCGAGTCTTCAATCATCCTGGCTTTCGCAGATGCATGGAGCAAGAAGCAAGAAAGATAGTCTTTCCTTGTTCCTTAGAAATTCACCTTGAAGACTCAAAGCAGCACTTAACATGATGTAGAAACATTCTCCTCCGAATGCAACAGCTGCCATCCCCGTGGTCAGACGGCCACTGAGCCTAGGCTCCCAGCCACGGAAGATTTCAGAGGAGCAAGTCAGTTAGTTCATTGGGCATCTGTACTCTTCTCAGGCAAGAAGCCAGGGACATTAAGGAGCCACTGAGAGAAACTAGAAACCCAATGGCAGCTAGTTCAGGTCTCTGTGAGATGGTCCCTTTTCGTGGTGTCTTCTGTAGGTAAATATTGGGGCATGACTGCAACCAAAGCTCCCTGACCCCACCCCCACCCCCCAGACCTGCATCCACACCCGGGGCTTGGCGTCACATTTAGCTGACGTGTGAGCCCCAATAATGCGCGGGATGGTTTCATTTAGCGTTTTTAAATCTGAACACCAAGTTCTTTAGCTTGCCTTACCATATACACATAGTTTTAAAAATGTTCAGCAAATCTCTGCAGCCGTGCTTGTTTTGAATATAGAGAACTCCATTTTAAAAGATACATATTTTAGAAGATGCATCTTTATTTTATGTGGCTGGGTATTTTTGCTTGCATGGATATACGTGCACCTCGTGCCTGCCTAGTGGACATGGAGGCCAGAATAGAGTGTGGGAGATCCTGGATCTGGAGTTACAGGTGGTTGTGAGCTGCTATGTGGGTGCTGGGAATTGAACCTGGGTCCTCTGGAAGAGCAGTCAATGGTCTTAACTGTCGAGCCCCCGAAAAGGTATTTTTTAAATATTGGAAATTATGTCCCACTGTGTAACACAGGTTGGTCTGGAGATTGCTATGTGGCCCATGCTGTCTTTGAACTCACCAGCTTCTGGCCACTGTTTTCCCAAGTGCTATGATTAAGGGCATTGACCTCCATGTCCTGCTAGACTTCATTTTTATTCACAGAAGTTTCTCACCCTTATTAATGTTGATCCAAATGGCTTAAAGAATAGGTGCATTATGGGCGGTCTTAGGGATCCCAGGTCTATCCTGACCCTGCAGAGAGAGGCCTTGACTCACCAGTTTGACTTGCTTGGATCAAGGGTTCTTTTTCTCAGTAGCTATGAGTAGGTCCTGGGACAGAATCATGGGCCCCCAGAAGAAGCCAGAGGGATGGGCAATTCTGTAGAAGCAACAACGAAATGTATGTACCTGATGTGTCTGCCCAGATCTATCCAGAAATCACATCGTATTACCGACAGCTTAAGAAAGCAGGAGCACTCGTGTTATGCCTTCTGGAAATTGTTAGATCAAAATAAGATTATAAGGGCTGGGGATAAGTTCACTTGGCAGAGTGCTTACCTAGCTAACACAAATCCCCTGGTTCGATTCCCAGCATTGAACAAACAGAATGGTTGTGCAGGATGATAATCCTAGCACTGAGGAGGTAGAGGCAGAGCAAGACCCAAGGTTTACCTGTAAGCCCCACCCAGCCAAGGACCCGGTAACTTCCTGGAATGCTGGGAATTGAAGTTCTTAGACAATAACAGCGCCACATGGGAAAATACAGTGGCCATACGGGAATATCCTTAAATAGTCCCTACCACACAAGTCTTGCCGTCTTGTCACCACTCGGCTGGGAATTATCCTGATCAAAGCAGCCCGGACAGTATTTAATTAAAGCTTGCTTCAAATTTGGCTCAAAAATGGTGCAGCCGGTTTTTTCTCTTGCAAATCTCAGGATCAACAGCAGGAGGACCAGAAGCTCAAGTGTATTGTCCTACACAGCGAGTCTGAGGCTTGCTTCAGATATGTGAAATCTTGAATGACAAAAAAAAACCCCAAACCAAACCAAACCAAACCAACAACAAGAAAATCACCAGTTTCTAGCTTTAAAAACCATGGCTGTCTAGAGGACTGAGTTTTAATTATCTGGGAAATTTTGAAACGGCGTTCTTTGGTGTGAGGCACAAAGCTGATCAGGCCATGCAGGCATCTGGGGCTGGAGCGCAGGCTGCAGACTCTTGCTGTGAGCCGCGGGAACCCTCCCCAGCTCCCACCCACGGGCTGCAGGCACATGTGTTTCCCATCAGAGTTAATAGCGGCTGCTTTTCAATCCCTCATTTCCTATCATTTGGCCTGAAAATATTTGCTGAGTCACTTGGCCTCGAGGATCTGCTGAAACAGTCGTCACATGACCAGAAAGGGCTGTAGACTTATAGCTTAGCCCCAGGCGAGTCTTTTTTTTTTCCCCCAAACTTGTTTGAAGCAGTATTTACAGATTTAGACACCAGGCACGCCCTGCAGCAAGAAAGACCTGGAGCTGCTGGGGAGGTGTGGGACCTGTCTCGGTTCCTAAAGAGGGTGTTTTCTAAGTGAGGAAGGCAGGTCTTTATGAAAGGCCTGCACTGAGGGCCTTGAGAAGTTCTCTAACAAAACAAAGGCGGGGCCAAGTGACCAGACAGCAGAGGAGTCCCTTGTGACTGAGACTCATAAAGATGGTCTGGCAAGCTATAGGCATAAAACAAGCAAATATTTACAATACTCCCTTATTTTCCTTTGTTGGTGGGTAGCTTAGCTCTTTGCAATTGTAAGACTCCTGGGAGCCTTAGCTTACCGGAGACCCCTTGAGTAAACCATGTGGAGCCAGGATCCATGCAAAAAACAAGAGGAATTTATTGTTCCAGTGTAATGGGGTCGGCCCAGACCCAAAGGAGAGGCGGCAACTCCTGGTACCCATTTGGTGAGTTTTTATATCGTTTCCAGGGGCAGAATAGAGCATCAGCAACTAGGCACAATATGATTGGTGGAACAGTGCACCCTTTAAACTGATTGGTCTTTAGGGAATGAGGTAACAAGGACTTCCCTTGTCTGAAGGTGGGCAAGGGTCTGTCCTGTGGAATGTGTCCCCATCTGCAGGTCATATCGGTTCCCCCTTATGGTCTAAGGAATGTTAATTAGCCTCTCCCTTCCAGAGGGGCAAGTGTTGCATGACCTTCCCAAAGTTCCTGAGCTGACCTTTTCACAATCAACCTTGTCCTTCCAACTAGACTTTTGCCTGAGACTTCTATTCTAGACTTCATTTTTATTTCTATACTCACTGGGGTGAAAGTTCCCTCAAATCCCACATCAGATGTAGCAAAGTGCCAGGCAGTGGTGACACACGCCTTTAATCCCAGCACTCGGGAGGCAGAGGCAGGTGGATTTCTGAGTTCGAGGCCAGCCTGGTCTACAGAGTGAATTCTAGGACAGCCAGGGCTACACAGAGAAACCCTGTCTCAAAAAACCAAAAAAAAAANGGGGGATGGCTGGATCAGCTAAAGGAGCCCGCAGAGTGAGTGTGTGTGACCACAGAGCTGAAGCCGCATTGCACTCATGTGAAGGAAGGCACAGTTTGACCTCTGGAAGATATAATAGTGAGGGAGGGAGCCTTTTTCATTCATTGTATGTGGGATACAGGAAGAGAGCAGAGCAGAGGGGAGACAGTTACAAAACAGAGATGGGAACTGAGACGGAAAAGAAAAGAAACCAAGGAAAAGTCTGGGGATGTAGAGAAGGAAGGTTTATCTACTTCTCCCTGTATTGGGAGTTGACCGACCCGCATGGGGGCAGCAAGCAGGGTGATAATCTAGCAAGAATTGACATCGTGAATAAAGGAGAAGAGAGCAGTGGGGTCATATAGCTTGGAAGAAAAAGATGGTTGAACAATGCCCGAATGCTTACATGTATCTAAGACTAATAACACTGCGTTCTCATCTCCAAAGGAAAAGCCCTGAACAATTCAGATGGGAGAAAGAAGAGTTTCCAAACGGGAGGCCTGGGGACATTTTATATTCAGGTGGATCTTGTTTCCAAGTTGCAGCACCCTAGTGATGAGAAGAGAGCAGCCTCCTTCCTGCCCTATGCTGGGAAGCCAGGTCAGCCATCGCTGGCCAGTGGTTTCCTCTTGCACCAGCCTGTCACTTTAAGGAAAAGCAGAAGTCGCTGTCTCCGTTTACCTTTGAAAATGGAAATGGCTGTACTAAATTTGTCTGTGAATACCAGGTCTGAATGGCATTGGCCGTGTGTAATTATCAAAATCAAATCTCTAGGGGGGGTAGCTTGGGACAGAATGCCAGTCAAAACAGCCTTGGTAGAAAAAGATACAGAATGGCTTGTCACTGGAAGGACAGGGACAAATCTGCGGGGTGCATTGTTAGGCAATTCCAGTGTGCTGCAAGCATCGATGATCTGATGATCGTAGGACAGAAACCACGCTGGTGGCTATAGCACCTGTGGACAATGTAATGTAATGGGACCATTGCTATATATTCAGGCCATTGAAATGTCATCTTGGTGCCATGGAAGCCTCTAAAGCCACTCAAGACGGGACAGAGGCTCACCTGGAGACCGACCGGCGAAGATCAATCATTTCCTACTTCTGCTTCTCTCAGGACTGACTACTATATTTGCTGATTTTCTTGGTGTTGTGACCAGATGACTGACAGGAGAGATTTGTTTGGGATCATGGATTCAAGGGATACAGTCAATCATGGTGAGGGCAACATGGTGGCTGCTGGAGCAGCTCACTCTGAAGTGTCACCTCCTGAAGGTGCTGCATTTTGGAACTTTCTAGACATGCAGCTGACCAGCAAACTTTGTCGACAGGCCTTGAGGGCTATAGCCTCCACCTCCCTACGGTCCTCTCTCAGTGTTTCCTGATCTGCTAAGCTGTAAGAAGCAGCCCACCTTCAGCTGGAGACCAAGTGTTCAAGTACATGAGCCTGTGCAAGCACTCCCCATCCTAATGGCTCTGCACTCTGTTCTTCCACAATGCTGCCTGACCATGCCTCAGTGTCCTTCGCCCAGGTCACAGACAGCTGGATCATTCATGTCCCGGTATCTCAATTTCAAATGCCCGGCCAGTTCAGAAAACAGAATCATAGAGCTAAAGTACAAAGCACCAGAAACTGCTCTGCTCTACCAGGGCAGACGGATCCAGGGAAAGGTATCGCGGGCCTTTTGGGCAGTCATTACCTAAAAACATTTTAAAAAAATCATGACAGGCTGAAAACCCGCGTCTCCTCTGAGAATGTAGCATATATCTGAAATGAGGAGACAAGAGTACATTAACAGGCCTAAAGAATTTCTAGCCCCAAATCATTTAGGAAAGTCAACATCTAGAATTAGAGACTGGCGATGCAACTAAATTACTGATTGAGGCAGCCAGCAAAGGAAACACAGGCCAGCCCTCAGCAGTCTAGAAGCAAACAGTCAACCAGTCACCACTTCTAATAACACGGGAGCCGCCACTTCTGAACCACCCCAATGGCATATTTTTAACGGGCTTCGATATTATATTTTTCAAAATATTTGTCCATTGCTTCTTGGCCTTTTGAGTAAGATCAGGTGTTTTATCAAAATATTTGTCCATTTAACTGAAAAATTTCAAAGTTCTTGACATATTATCAGTTGTAGTAGTCTTTTTTTTTTTAGTATTTTAAACATATCTTTGTTTGTGTGTATGTGTATGTGTGCATGTGTGTGTATGTATGTGTGTTATGTACGCATGCACCACAGCATGTATGTGGCAGGCAGAGGACAACTTTCCTCCCATCATGTGTGTTCCTAGGATTGAACTCAGCGACACATGCCTTTAACCACTGAGGTTAAAACTGGCCATCCTGCTGGCTTTCGCTGTGGGATTGCTAGGGATGCTACTTGTGCATCCATGACACCTGTACTTTGTGTCATTTCTCTTCTTATCCTCAGTCTGACCAGAGTTGATCTGTCTTATTGCTCTTTTTAATGAATCTGCTTTCAGTTTCATTGCTTTTATTTTTTTCTACCATAATTTTAAAAAAATTACTGAAATTCATACTTTATTCAGATTTCCCGAGTTTTTCTAATGTCTCTAAAGCCTTTCAGGCTTTGCCTGTTTGGATGAGTGAGGCAGCTTTGAGGAGAATGGACCAGGTATACCTGTCAACTGCTTCTCAACTGGGTTAATCTAATGCTTTTCCTTGCGACTAAGCTGGGATTATAGGGTTCCAGGAAGATCATAGAGGTAAGCCACCAAACTCAACATGCCACAAAACTCAACATGCCACAAAACTCAACATGCCACAAAGACCTGTCACTGCTTGTGGGTTTTGGTCACATGTCACAGTTGTTCACTGTTCCTCTGTCCCACCATCAAGGCTTGAAGGAAATCGCCATGTGGGGTCCCCACTCTTGATAAGTCATCAGGTATGTTTCACCTCCAGGAGGGCAGAGTATCTAAACCAATAATTTAGAATTCATCTACAATCCTCTCTTCTTCCTTTATTTACTTAGTCATCATTTAATGCTTATTTAGCTTACAGTTTGGTGTGAATGCTATATTTTAACTTTTGCTCATTTCAGAAATACATCTTACTTCTCCTTGTGCTTTCTCTTATTATCTATGGGTTACTTGAAAGTGGAGTAAGCTTTGGCTTCTAAGCTTTTATGAATTTTACAGTAATCTTTGTTATCAACTTTCACATGATTTCATTTCATCCAGGGGATATACTCAGATGCATTTAGATGTGTTGATGCTGCTCTGCCAGCCACAGTATGTTCTACATGCATTTGCAAAGATTCTGCTATTTCTGCCTCTGTGTTGGTGACTGTCCTCCAAATGTTAGCTCGGTCAGGCTGGATGGTGATCCTCCAGGTTAAAATCTCTAGTGATTTTTCTTTCTGATGAGATTTTATTTTTTAACCACCGAGAGGAGGGCAAACTATCTAGTTTTACATCTGTATTTGTTAACATCTCCTTGCAATTCTGCACACACTCGCATTTTATTTTATTATTTCCTTTTATTTTGAAGGAACGTTACTAGCAATGTAAAGGTTAGGGTTCCTTTGTCTTTTGTTAATTCAACCCTCTTATTATTGTTACAGACTCCTCTTCTCTCTGGTTCTATTTCATGTTCTGGAATCTGTCTTCTCTGATGTCACTGTCGTCACTTTTAGTTACTACTTCATCCCTTTAGCTTGCTTGCGTCTTTTTACTTCCTGAGTCTCTTACAGGGACCACACTGCATGCATGGCTCATTGTTTCTGAGCTTTCAGTCTAAGACTGGGTCCCTTGCTCTGGGCCAGAGGCAAGGCAGAGCGTCAGGACAGTGAACATCCTGGCAAGGACGCTCACTTCCCGGCAGCAAGGAAGCAGAGATGGAGCAAGGACCAGGCATAACCTTTTTTTTTTTTTTTTCTTTTTTTTTTTTTNTTCCCACCATCTTCCTCCTGAACTCCCTGTCTCCTAAAAAGTCATCACTAGCTGGGGGTGAGGTTGTGGGGAGTGTTTCAGATTCAAACCACAACACTAGTATGCCATCTAAAGATAAGAACCAGGGCCTGAGATACCCAAAAAATATCACTGGTAAGTTTGAAATAAAATAGTAGAATGTCTCACTCTCTCTCTCTCTCTCTGAGAGACTGTCCCTCTTTCTTCTTTCATTCATTCAACAAATATTTGATAGCATAGACTATTTTTGTGTTTAGTGTTCATTTAGCACTTAGAGATGAGAGGTGCTTGGTGTGTGTACACGTGTGAGAGGTGTGTGTGTGTGTGAGAGAGAGAGAGAGAGAGAGAGAGAGAGAGAGAGAGAACAATGTGCTTCCAGCTGCTAACGTACAGAGCAAGGGACCTGGCCTGAAACAATGAAGAAGAAAGTGGTGAGAGATGAGTTAATACACCCCTCGGTGAGTTAGTATACATCCCGACGAGACAAGAGTCAGAAAATACTGTCAAGAGGTCGTTGGTGAAAGTGTCACGCCACATTGCCTAGCATTTTTCTGCTACTAACAGAAGAACTAAAATAGGAACCGACTTAAGTTGGATATAATTGGGACAGGGATGACACTCTACTGCTCAAATGTAATCTTCACCACAGGCAGACAGAGCTTATCTTAAAATAAATAATGTTACCTACCTGTGTTCCTGTTAGTGGGAAAAAGTCTCTCTTGAATTCCTCTCTCATCTCCTTCCCTCCCCAGTCTCCCCTTCCCTTCCCTCTCCTCTCAGCTTCCTTCCATTCCCTCCCCCCCTCAACTTCCTCTCCATCCCTTCCCTCCCCTCCCCTTCCCTCCCTTTCTCTTGAGGCAGCATATCACATAGTACAGTAAAAAAAAAAAGATCCTAAATGTATAGTTCTTGCCTCTATCTCTGGAGTACTATAGTGACAGGCCTGTGATGACAGTCGTGTGCCACCACTCTTGGTTTATGCAATGTTAGGGGCCTAACTCAGCACTTCAGCCCTCTAGGCAAGCAGTCTCCCAGCCGATCCACATTACCAACCCAAGTCCAAACTTAGGCATGTGTGTAACCTTAAACAGAGTCAGGCACACCCTTTAATCAAACCACTGTATATATTTCTAGTCTTCTAGGATGATGTTGAACAGTAGCTGGCAAGCCGACCCCGGAGGACGCAGAAGCACATTCAAGGCACTCCATCACACGTGACCGTGAACGTGCATGCTCTAGGCACGTCCTGGGGTGACTCATTACAATGGAAACAGCGGCCACCCAGGTGCTTGGAGTGCCCACATCTCCAGCTTTGGGTCTTCATGGCGATCCCCTGGCACTGCTAGTTTTTACCTCCATCCTCATATGACTCACTTTGGTTTACTTTTGAGGGAGCAGCTAAATTAGGCACCGGGACTTTTCCTCTTGCCAGAGGCAAACCACAAGGTTCTAAAGTCCCTGGATGCGGGCCAGATCTTGGAGATGCGCTCCAGGGTCTGACTGTCCACTGAATTATTACAAGTGGTCCCCACGGCCCAACATGCTCACTCTCCTGTGTCATCGCTGATGTTATGGGAAAGGGGACAGTGCCTGTGCACAGCCTCAGCTGTGGCTTGAAGAGAGAGCCAGGTTCTTCCCATGATTCGATGATGAACCCCCTGGGAAATGCCAATGGCTGAACTACATTTTTTTTTAGGATTTCTCAGTTCACACATGATTAGTCATAAAAGCCCCGTTATCTCTATTTTCTATTGCTCGTAAATCCTGGTAATTCAGCTACAAATGATTTTAATCAAAATAGATATCGATTTTACAATCCTAAATCTTGCGTGGTGTGCTCTTTTCATATTTGTCCATGAGAGTGGAAGGAGTCTTTTCTTAATCCAATAGTTTTAAGGATTAGGCAAGAACCTCTTTACTGTATTCAGGCTCGTGGGGCTTCAGAGTTTCTGTTTTGGATGCTGGAATCCAGTGTCTGCTCCACTAAGTTTTGAACTGAATTTCAGGTTCACTATTTAACAAGCATGTGCTCTTGATTGACACAACATCTGGGTTTCTGTGTACTCTTCTGTAGGGTGGCAGGATGATGCTTATTCCCAAGAACTCTTAAGCAGGGAATGGGGAGGGTGAGATGGTGTAGATCAAACCCTAACAGCGCCCATGGGGTGGGTGATAGTTGCTCTATGAAGGGTCCTGTTTGAAACATGCCAGACACATTAAACACCCACCAAAAGTTCTTTCTCAGGTGAAACCCATGTAAACTACTCCTGGGTATATGCAGAATATTCCCTTTAAAAAGTAGCTGGCAAGATTGTACATGGAGGGACCCATGGCTCCAGCTGCATATGTAGCAGAGGATTATCTTATCTGGCATCAATGGGAGGAGAGGCCCTTGGTCCTGTGGAGGCTCATTGCCCCAGCATAGGGGAATGGCAGGGCAGTGAGGTGGGAGTGGGTGGGTGGGTGAGGAAGTACCCTCATAAAAGCAGGGGCAGGGGTGGTGGTATGGGGGCGTTCGGAGGGGAACAACATTTAAGATGTAAATAAAATAACCAATAAAAAACTATTTTCAATAAAAGAAAAAAGGGGGAAAAGTGTGTGTATGTGTGTGTGTGTGTGTGTGTGTGTGTGTGTGTGTGTGTGTGTTTGTAGCTGATAAGTCTGTAGTCTCAGCTCCTCAGAAGGCTGAGGGAGGTGGACTGTGAATCTTAGCCCACTCTGGACTACGTAGTATGGTCTTGTCTCAAAAACAAGAAAAAAAAATAGAAAAAAAATGAGTTAAGGTCAAATGGGTTGAAAACTTAAATGCAAATTCTGAAACTGTCAGAAGGAAATCTAGGGGAAGGTTTTCACAGAATGAGCAAACTTTAAAAGATTCCTCAAAACACATGAAACAGAAGTAGAACAAACCAGACTATGTTAACCTATAAACCTTTTTCTCAACGAAGTAGACCAGAATCTGTGTGGAGAGAACAGACAGAATGGGAGACTTTTGCAGACTATGCCTGTGACAAGAGGCCAGCATTCACAAAGGACAGAAACTCCAAAGACAGTGACATGAGCCAAATCATGCAGCTGAAAGGCAGGCTGTAGACCTGCATAGACACTGTCCCAAAGGAGACACACAGGCCATTAAAAAATGTCGAACCTCATCAAACCTCAGGAAAATGTAAATCAAAACCACATTGAGATATTGTCCCTCCCAAGCAAGAATGACAACCATCCAAAAGACACAAGAAAGTCGGTGCTGGCAGGAGGTGGCAACATGGGAATCCTAGCAAACTGCACACAAGTGTGTGTGTGTGTGTGTGTGTGTGTGTGTGTGTGTGTGTGTGTGTAAATTAGTAGAGATGAAAATGATATTACAGATCCTGAGAAATAGGCAAATAAAAATAAAATCACTGTATTCTCCAGCAACTCCACTGTTCTCTTCATATATCTGAAGGAAACTAGGCAGTGTGTTGAATAGACATCTTCTATGTTTACTGCATCATAGCAAGAAGAAAAGGAAGCAGCCAAAAGTGTCCAGTAACTAATGAATGGATAACAAAAAACATGGTACATATGTATACACCATGGGACATCCTTCAGCCGTAAAAAGGATAAAACAGTGGTATTTGCAATAAATATAGATGGAACTGAAGAACATTTAGCTAAATAATCTGTTACAGAGAGACAAATCCCACATGCTCTCTATCATAGGTGGAAGCATAGGAAAACCAGTACAGACTCTCTCTCACACACAGAACCATCTCACAGAGGTTGACAGTAGAATGGTGACAACCAGAGGCCTGGGACAGTAGGGGAGGGAGGGGAGGGGAAGCCAGTCAATGGGAATTAAGGTGGGAGGGGACCACGGAATTCTGGTGTGTTATTTATTGTACAATAGGGTGACAGTAGTTAATAATCAACCATCCATTTCAAAAGAGCTAGAGGAGGGGATTTTGAAAGTTCTCACCACAGATAGATGCTTAAGAAAGATACTTTAACTAGATGGAAATACTATACACCACTTACATGCAGAGCACCCCACAATGCCGCATTACTGTCTTGTAACAGTAGTGTCCTGTCACCTCGTGGGCTGAGGCTGCAGGTCAGTCACAGAGCATTGCACAGAGCATGTACTTCAAACCCAAGTCGGCAAAACCCGTCTCTGGACAGGACTGAGTGCAACACTTAAGGGACCCAGGCCCACGCATTTAAAGTACTGAGAATGTTCAGAACAAGGATGCAAGAGAAAAAAGTATGTCGGACGTTCCAGCTGTTGCATCCCAGGGGAGGGTGCGATTGGCAGCTGATGGGTGGAGGACAAGGGACACTGCTGGGTTTTTTACTATGTCCCTCCCTAAACAAAGGCTTCTCTGGCTTCCAGATGTCACCAGTACAGATGCATGGGTGCTGCTGGGTATGCTCGCTTGCCAGTGTGCCAGTGGTGTAGAAACTGAGCAGCCCTGACTTAAAGCCCTTATCCCCAGCAACAAACCTATAAGCATAAAACAAGGAGAAAAAGTGGTGCCATGAGTGAGAAGCAGATTATGTCTGGTGATCTGTGACACCCTGCTGAGTTTCCCCCACAAACCCTTTACTCCAAACCTTCCCGTTTAACAGAACCACATATTTCTAAAAAGCCACAAAACTATAATAGCATGATTGCAAGTTTGAAAATTTATTTATTTATTTATTTTTAAGCCCTTTATAGTATAATATAGTAATCTTTTTATTCTTTATTTTATAAGTCGTGTGAAATGCCTCACCTGGTATTTACAGTTTGGTGTAAATATTCTAATTTCACAGACCATGAGATGTTAGATTTTAATATTTGGAGGTTATTGGCTATGTGTCTAGTTTGATAGGAGCACAGTTTGGGGTATGGTGGGCATGCCTGGTTGCTGGTTATGCTCTGTGATACAGGCACAGACAGAGCCATGGTAGAGCAGGAAGAGAACCTGGAAGAAAACGCAGTCATCTGCTTGAGGTTGCAAGAGCAGAGGTTGTCAGAACTGGGACTTGAGGTCTTCATGAGGCTCAAGTAAGTCCTGTGTCTTGGCATGACAATATAACCTCCTTAGCTTTTTGGCTCTTCCAGCCAAAGCACGTCCAAAAATTACAGCGTGGGTGAGGGACAGAACATTGCAGAAGCTGTGGACTGGGATGGGATATTTGAAGGAGAGATAAGGAGACAAAACTTGGCGAGGAAGGAATATCGCCTCCCCCGTCCTCATGTCCTTGCGGTTAGATGGAGTTATGTTAAGACACACACACCCCACACCCAGAGAGGAGTGTGACTTTGGAGCGGGGAAACAAATCTCTTGTGGCCGAGCTAAGTTCCTTCTATCACAAGTTAAAGCGATGGGTGAAGAAATGTCCATTTAGGGAGATGGTCTGCGTGAGTGGGAGGGCCTGTCTAACAACAAGGTAACTATGTGGCAGGCATAACACATGGCCACTTCTCCAGAGTCTGCTTTTCTCTAGTCAGCTCCCCTCTCCCTTCCCTTCTCCCCCCCCTCCGCCCCCCAACATTTGGATGGAAACCTGAACCACAGTCCGCCTCCAGTTACTCACTGATGACAAAACAAGGCTCCCTCCAAGGCAATATCCTTCAGCAGCTGCCCGCTCCTCCTGGGAACGGTGCTTTCTACCATCTGGATTTGCTCAATTGCCTCTGAGGCACACTTGGGCAGTGTGGCTCCCCTCCCGTGGAGGAGGGAGGCGAGAGGAGTGGGCTTGGGGACTGAACCATGTGACCGTGCTCTTTCTGACAAGGACAGGCCTAAAAGGACCACTCAGGTCTGCATTTTGTCCCTGGAGAAGGGAATTCGAAGTAAACACGACCCTGGAACCACAAAATGAGTACATTGTCAAGGCAGCTGGTCGGTTTAGCGCCACTTTGAGAGGAGACTGTAGCCATTGTTTTTCGGCAGCTCCCCAAAGCTCACTCAATTGGACCCGGATGAACACTTGACCCAGGATAGGCCAATCATATCCTCTGTTTTAGGAACTTCAAAATGATGTCTCTGCAAGGTTGATCTTGCTCAGCAGCCCCAGCAATGCAACTCCCTATGCCTTTCCTTTGTTCTTTCTTTAGCTGGTTTGGGGACCCGATCTTGTGGATCTTGTGCCGTGGCTGAGGCTGACCTCAATTCTGTAACTAGCCTAAGATGGCTTCAAACTCAGGATCCCTTCCCCCCCCCCACCCCGCCGCCGCCCCCCATCCTCGTCCACCCAAGCACTGCGATTACAGGCGTTTTTTTGGCTGGGCCAGGATCTGTTTTCCATCTGGGACCCAGAGCCAATGAAGCTTCCTCCGGGAAGCCCTCTACAAGTGCACTTTCCACAACTCATTTCAGAGTTGTTGTGTCCCTGGGTCCCCACTCCCAGCAACGCACTACCAGGGTGTCATAGCTGAAGTAATCACGTGAGTGTCTTCCCACCTGGAGGAGGGCTCCTTGAAACCGGAGGCTGAGGCTTCTCTTCTGCATTAGTCCTGTTCTGGTAGATTCACAGCGCTTGTCAACTGACTGAAGAAACGAATGGATATACAGGACCATGCACTCCCGATAGGCCATAAAAACACAGCCTTCCCTGCTCTGCCTGATAAATCCTACCAGCTCCGAGGTATCACAGCCCTGTTTCGGACCTTTCCAATGGAGTTTTTACTGGCTAGCAGGCTATTGCCAGGCTGAGTGATGCTTTTAAATGAATGGGCATTTTGCCTGCATGTGCCTATTAACCATGTGAGCCTAGTCTCTATCCACAGAGGCCAGATGAGGGTGCCAGATCCCCTGAAACTGGAGTTACACATGCTTGTAAGTTACCATGTTGGTGCTGTGAGTTGAACCTGGGCCCTCTGGAACAGCAGCAAGCCCTTTAAGGGCTGTGCCATCTCTCCAGCCCTCTGAGTGGCGAAGGTTGGTGTGATACTTTATGACTAAGATGGATTAAAACTGTGTTGCTAGTAGTGACTGTACGAGAATAATAAGGCTTATAGCCTTAAATCTTAAAAAAGTGTCTAAGAGTGGGTGTGGTGATTAATCGCCATGGTCAACTTGACAGAGTTTAGGATGCTGTGGAGAGACACCTCAGGTGTGTCTCTGAGGGTGTTTCTGAAAGGACTTAGGGAGGGAGACCCACCTTGAATGTAAGACAGCTCTGTCTCATGAGCTGGGTGGGGATCGCAGACTGAATAAAGAAAGGTGAACAGTAGCACTTGTCTCTCTCTCTGTTCCCTCCCACTCCTGTCCTTATAATGGCACTGCTTCCCACTCCTGTCCTTATGATGTCACTGCCTCACATTCCTGTCCCTGTGATGCCACTACCACACACCCCTGTCCCTGTGATGTCACTGCCTCCCACTTCTGTCCTTATGATGTCACTGCCTCACATTCCTGTCCCTGTGATGTCACCGTCTCACACTCCTGTCCCTGTGATGTCACTGCCTCACACTCCTGTCCCTGTGATGTCACCGCCTCACACTCCTGTCCCTGTGACGTCACACTATTACCACTATGACTTCACTGCCATGATGGACTGTATTCCCTGAAACTGAAAGCCAAAATAAATTCTTCTCTCCTTGAGTTGCTTTTGTCTTTTGTTGGTGTGATAAACAAAAGAGTAAACAAAACTGTGGATTATTTATTTCTGTGTCTCTGTGTCTTCATTTCTCTCAGCTCTTTAAAGAGAGCTCTTTAACTATGCAACCTCTTCCCCCCTCACAAGAGGGAAAGGCTGCTGAGTGAGATGCTGAGTCATACTATATAGTAAGATCTTGAGGGGTGTGGAGGATGGACAAGCGGAGGAAGGTCCCCAGGGAGCACAGGGCTAGGGGAGCTTTCTCTGGGGTAGAAAGACAAACCGATCAGAGTGAAGAAGCCAGGAAGGAAAATGAAGGGCTTCTATTTTTAGTATTAAGTAAATGTTTAAGCGTTCCTGTCTCAGCTTATTCTCTGTAATGACATGTGTAGGACTGAATAAAGAATGGGGTTTGTTTCAAATCACATTTTTGTTATTGTCTTGTCCTTGTTACTGCCCTGAGGCCAATTCACAGGAATCTAAATTTTCTTAAGAAAAACAAAAAACTAAAAATGGACAGAAAGGGATGTTGTAGACAATACACCTTCACCCAGAGCTTTGCTTGGTCTGTCACTGCCAGAGAGAACAGAATGCCCAGAACCAAGCCGTCTGTGGTCAGGGAGACAGCCAGGATCATGAATCAGTAGATTTGGAGGGTCCGGGTGAGCGGAGCGGCCAAAGGCACTGTCCTCACCTGGAACTTTTAGCTCAAGGTTGCCCAGGACTCATAAGGGTAGGAAGGTGTATGGAAAGGGGGAAGTGAGTTTATATATAAAAACAGTTGATACACTTGATAGCAGAGCAGTCTCTAACTGGACCCATCTAGGCTATACTCACCCACAGAGCTTACACCACTGGACCATGGAGACCAGTGCTGGTAGACAGTGGCTCTGGGGCAATCATGATCACAACTAGAGTTTATTCAAAGAAGTCTCTGAAATACCCAGAACCCCTCAAAGTGGCTGCAGAACTTAAAATCAGAAAGGGAAAGCTCTTTGACTGAGAAAGACCACACAAACAGCTAATTAACCGTGGAGTGGGGGGATCTTGATCATGACAGTCCCTGAGGGTCCAGATAGCTTGTTGGAGCATTGAATTTGGCCAAGAAAACAACAAATGAAGAGCAAGGTGGCTTTTGGTGAAGGAAGGCATCCTTTTGATGGATCACAAAATTCCGAACTTGAAGCCTTCTTAGAACCCACATTTAAGTTATCTATCTATCTATCTATCTATCTATCTATCTATCTATCTATCTATCTATTTATCTATCTATCTATGATTGTGCCTGTGCCTGAGTGCACACACCATGGCAGGCATGCCAGATGACAATTTTGTGGTCTTGGTTCTCTCTTTCTCCGTGGGTTCCAGGGATCAAACTCCAGTTATCAAGCATCTTAGTTAGTTTTCTGTTGCTGGGATAACACAACACCATCAAGGCACCTTAGAAAAGAAGGTGTTTAATTTGGTGCTCATGGTTTCAGAGGGTCAGAGTCCATGGCTGTCATGCTGGGGTAAATGGCAGCAGGCAGGCAGGAATAGCCATGGAGCCATAGCTAAGAGCTCACATCTTGAGACACAACAGGGTGACCCTGGGAATGGTGTGAGTTTTCTGAAGCCTCAAAGCCCAGGTGAGTTATACATCTCCTCCAACAAGGCTATATCCCTTAATCCTTTCCAAAGAGTTCTACCGCCTGGGGACCAAGTATTTAAATATATGAGTCTCTGGGGGCCATTCTCATTCAAGCCACCACATCAAGCTTGCCTGATGAGTGCATTTGCCCACCAAGGCATCTCACTGGCCATCACTGGCCTACTATGTATCTTCATTCATTTAATTCTACAAAATATCATGCATCTGCCATGTGTCAGGGATCAGAATTGGCTCTGTGGACACAGAGTGAGCATATAAGTGTCTTTCCTACCCATAAGTGCCCATATTAGCCTAGAGGAATAAAAAAATGTGGCTTGAATCCTAATAGTTAACTCTACTGTCAACATGACTGAGGATCATCCAGGAGACAAACCTCCAGGCATGCCTGTTTGTTGAGGTTTGGTCTGTTGCTATGTATTATAATGCTTATTTCTGTATCCCAAGATATAGTTGCCTCAAGATGAGTGAATTCTCAAATATGTTAGCTTTTGTTGTGCAAACCTTGGCCCTTAATTTAAAACTATTGGTTGAATAAAGATGCCTACAGTCTGTAGCTGTGGAGAAGGGAGGTAAGCGAGAGGCGGAGACCATAAGGAGAGAGCAGAAAGGAGGAAGAGGGCACCATGGGGTAAGCAGATTGTAAACACATGGCCATGCTTGCTGGCCTGTTGGAGTAGGAGCAGTCAAGGCAGAACATGCAAGTTATATGTAGGGATTATTGATAGGGAAGTAGAGAAAATAGCACAGAGGGTTGATATCTACCCGATTCTAATGCTTCAAGTCTTATTATAAATATAAAGGTTTTGTGTCTTTTATTTGGTAGCTGAATGATCAAACGTGGGATAGACACTCCCAAGTACTATTTACTGGAACACCCATTAGGGACTTTCTAAGCTGGGTTTTCTGAGGTGGGAAGACCCATTCTTAATATGGGCAGTGCCACTCTGTGGGGGGAAGTGCTGGACTGAATTAAAAAAATAAAAGACCCACACTTTTAGTCCCAGCACTCAGAGTCAGAGGCAGGTGGATGTCTGTGAGTTAAGCCTGGTCTGCAGAGAGACAGCTAGGGCTACACACAGAGAAATGAATAATAGTAATGAAGGGGAGGAGGAGGAGGAGGAGGAGGAGGAAGGAGGAGAAGAAAACGAAACAGTAGTAGCAGGAGGAGGAAGAGGTCGAGGAGGTAAAGGAGGTAGAGGAGGAAGAGGAGGAGGAAGAAGAAGAGGAAGAGGAAGAAGAGGAAGAGAAAGAGGAGGAAGAGGAAGAAGAAGAGGAGGGGGAGGGGAAGGAGGAGGAGGGGGGGGAGGAGGAGGGGGAGGAGGTGATGGTGGTGGATTGAGTACTCATTGCTCTGTGTCCTGCCCACGGATGCAGCATGACCAGCCGCCTCACCTTTCTCCTGCTGTGCTTTCCCTGCCACGACAGGCTGCACCCTCAAACTGTAAGCCAAAACAAATCCTCTTTCTTTAAGTTTCCCTTGTCTGGTATTTGGTCATGCAATGACAGTTACATAATTCTGGGTCCTTGGACACTTGCCACCTTCCACTTCCTCCTTGTTCCTGTGGACTATGTTTTGGCTCTCATTATCAGGAACTACTAGCAGGCACAGAGAAAGGCTTAGAACACCAACTTTAAGACAAACTAGAGCATGTTAACAGATTCCCCTGGCCGTAGCCATCCTCCGCACCAGCGTGAGCAAACTGTGGAGATGCTGGATGAATCAGGAGAAGCTGGGTGGGTTCTAGAACAAAGTCAGGAAATGATAACAGCTGCTGTCTAAGAAAACAATAAATCTTCCAGGCCCGCTGGAGGAAGATACTCTAACCGGGCAGTTAGCGAGGCTTATGAGAGCAGCAGGCTTTCCAACAGATAGTTCTAGGAATGGAAAGTCGTGTGCTGAGCAGTTATAGAGGTGAAGGTGCTTTCGCTGTGATTTCACATTTGCATCAGTTCTTTTATGCTCTGTAGAGAAATGGTTAAGATGCAGTTTATTCCTCTTGTAGTGGGAATCACTGACCTGAGACACGGGAAAGGACTTCTTGCCTTTAGGCATAGTTACAATTCAACAAAGAAGCAGGCTGTAGAATAAAACTGGCATGGGAGAGCAAGTGTGTGTTATTTGATTCCTTTCTTCCAGGCCAACGAACCTAAAAAACACTGCCTGGTTTCTGTGATTCTTATCTCTGGTGTGTAAACAAAGCTGGATGCCTGTAGGCCAAGAGAGGCTCACTCCCACATGGAGATACCCTGTACTAGGATGCCTCCATGTCCAGCCATCTTCCACCTTTATCCAGCTCACTGTCTAAGGAGTGGACATGAGGCCTGTAAAATAGCCCTTGCCCCAGAGCTTGAAGCACTCTCTGTATCCCAAGGAACAGAAGGGCAGTAAGGCAGTCACTGACCATCCCAAGATGGACATGCAAAGCTTGATGCTGGATTACTGTGGCTACAGTTTCTCTTGGGTTCAGGTAAATGCCCTTTGCACCTGCAGGTTTACAACTCCAGTGTGATGGTTGGTATATTCTTGGCCCAGGGATTGGCACAATTTGGAAGTGTGGTCTTGTTGGAGTAGGTGTGTCCCTGTGGGCATGGGCTTAAGACCCTCATCCTAGCTGCCTGGGAGTCAGTCTTCTACTAGCAGCCTTCAGATGAAGATATAGAACTCTTGGCTCTGCCTGCACCATGCCTGCCTGGACACTGCCATGCTCACACCTTGATGATAATGGACTGAACCTCTGAACCTGTAAGCCAGACCCAAATAAATGTTGTCCTTATAAGACTTGCATTGGTCATGGTGTCTGTTCACAGCAGTAAAACCCTAAGATACCCGGTGTGCCCTAGCACTGTACAGACATTAACAGATAGTCCTTTAGCAAGTTTTCCTTAGTGTTTAATCAATCAATTGTGTGATTGTGTGTGTGTGTGTGTGTGTGTATGTGTGTGTATGTGTGTGTGTATGTGTGTGTATGTGTGTGTGTATGTGTGTGTATGTGTGTGTGTATGTGTGTGTGTGTGTGTGTGTGTGTGTGTGTGTGTGACTGCATTGTGTCAGTCTCCTGCTGGAATTCTAACTCCCAGACTCTCTGAACCTAACTGGAGGTATTTCTGAAGCTTCTCTCAGCTTGTGTTCCTGGGGAAAACTTTGGAGCAAGCACTCTGTAATGTTTAGACAATCAATAATATTTCCTAAACTTTCTGAGTGCCTGGTATGTGTGAGGGACAGGATTAAACTGCTGGTGTGATGTAATCATAGTAGCATCTCTTTTGCAACTATTTTAAAATCCTTGCCTGCCTGGAAATCAGTATCCCTTAGGGAAGCCTGAGATCCCAGCATGGGCAGTTAAAGGATGGATTTCACACTTTAAGCATTCATTCTTTGGTGTTTTTTTTTTTTTTAAGACAGGATTTGCTGTGCATTTGAAGCTACCCTCCAACTCCCAATCCTCCTGCCTCAACCTTCCTCTAGGCTAGGATTGCAGGCATGCACCACCACATTTGACTGTGAATATCTATTCTCTATGGCTTCTTACACACGATGAAAATCACAAGGGTATTCAGAGAATAATGAGCTACAACATTGAGGCTTAAGAAAAGCAGGACATCATGGAGAAGGCCAACAGCTTCACATGTTCTAGTGGACCTGTGGGGGCTGAGCCACACAGTGGGGTGGTAGGAAAAGGTTGATTTGCATTCGCTTTTAAGATGGAGCCAATAGGGAATCCCACTCCCACACGGAATGGACAGAATGGTTATGGCGAGCCGGAGAAGTCAGTCCTTACATCATAGCCACAAGCCCCCCACCCAAGGGAAGCACAAACCGCATCCATGTACAGCCATATGTACTCACTTCCCCAAGTCTTCAGGGTCCACGTTGCAGAAGAGACACAGTTTCATGGATAATGATGAAGCTCCAGCCTCCCCCGTGTCCTTCTGATTCAAATCCTATTTCCCTGAAGGGCTTTGGGGACGATCATTCTTTAAGGGACCCCACCCCCACCCCTGACACTGTGATATAGCAGTGAAGGAAGTAGATTCCAGCTCCTGGGTCCTGGAGACAGGAGAAGCCTGGCATGGGAACAGGGACAACGAGGCAAAGACATACAGAGGGGACATCAGCAAGAAGATGGAGGCTTCAATAGTAGGATGCAATTAAGATTACAACTTGCATCCAAGGTAGGTGTGGGAGCTTAGCAGGCAGGAGAACAGTGCCAGGTGGGCAGGATCTCTCTCAGATGAGGCAGCAGGTCTGCTCAAAGCCAAGAGGGTGGCTTTGAGTTGTCCCAGGAGAATCTGGAGCCGATTCCCTTGTTTCTGTCTTGGCAAAGTAGAAGATAAAATGTGTATCATGTGGATAGCTCACAAAACCATGCATCTTAAACAATGCATTTAAACTATACATTTTGATGAAAATACAAAATATACAAAATAAGAAAATACTCTGTTCACAGTCTGGCTCTGTCATATCACTGCATAAACAGAGATATGTTTCTTTCCAGCCCATTTTCTATGTGCAAGTGATAAGGCTGAACTTAATTCTATTTTTCTTTTTTAATTGAATTCAGAATGAGTTCCACTAAGTCACAGCAGGTTATCAGACTTTTTCTGTAAAGTGAAAACACTGCTCAGTTAGTGAGGTGTTTGCGCTGCAGGCATGAAGTCCTGAGCTCAGTCCCCAGAAGCTGTGCAGAAAGCCAAGGATGTTGCCTGCAATGAATGTCAGCAATGGGAAGGCAAAGACAGGCTGATTCCTGGTGCCTGCTGCTCAGCCTGACACTTAAAATCCCTGAGCTCGGGGTTCATTGAGTGACTTCATTTAAAAAAATAAAATGAAGAGACACCGAGGCAGGTTGACATCAACTTTCTCTTCTGTTCATACACGTATGTGATTACACACACACACACACACACACACACACACACACACACACANTCGTTCCGGTCAACCCTGCTCGTTCTGGTCTTCCCCCCCCCTCACTCCAGTCGGCCCTGCTCGCTCCAGCCGGCCCCACTTGCTCCAGTCGCCCCCCCCCCTTGCTCCCTTCTGCCCCGCTTGCTCCGGTTGGCTCCGCTTGCTCTGGTCTGTCCCACTTGCTCTCTCCGGTCCAAGGATTCATTTCTTATTATTCTTCATAAGTACGCTGTAGCTGACTTCAGATGCACCAGAGGAGGGTGTCAGATCTTATTACGGGTGGTTGTAAGCCATCATGTGGTTGCTGGGATTTGAACTCATCATCTTCGGAAGAGCAGTGGGGTGCTCTTACCCTCTGAGCCATCTCACCAGCCCCATGGGATGGTTGCTTTTAATTCATACAGTTAAAGATGGCTAGTCTAAATCACTGTTATCATCTCTACTTAGTAGGTGAGGGCTGGGCTGGCAGTCACCTAAACATGGAAGAGTGAGGTTAAACACAGAGGTCATGTAGCTAGGACAGATAGACACTGACAGCACCAAGCAGATACTGGATTTATAGTAGCCAATCAACATGGATAAGATTGGGGTGCACTGTATCTCATTTAAACGGCCAAGAGTAGGGCAGTGCTTGTTACTGTGACCCTCTCTCTGTCTTCACAGGCTGTGGACCACTTTGTTCACCCCTGGTTTCATGCTGTCATGTAAGCAGAGCTGTGCCTGTACTCACGGTGTCTTAGGGCTGCCTATGTGATGTTCAAAACCACATGAGTCCTACTTGGAAAGGATGTTCTACGTTAAGGAACCAAAGCCCCCAACCCCTGACTGCATCCAGGGTACAGTTCAGATTATCCAGGGAACTTGTATGAAATTGGTGGAGATGGCACTTTCCATCAATAAAATGGTACAGCACTTTCTTCCTTCTGATATGTGTTGAGCACCCATTCTGTTCTGGGTCTTGTGCTATGACCATTCCATGGACAGCTCACGGAGTATCTCCAGTTTATAGAAACAGAAGGTCACAGGGCTGGTAAGTGGAAGAGGTGGGCAGAGGCTCCTTATGCATCAGGGCCTGCCCTTGTCACCAGTGGGCTGTGTGACTGCACACACTGCTGAGCCACCACAGGTTCCCATTTCCCCATTCCTAAGAGATTGCATGTGATGTTCTGCTCCTCCAAAGAGGAAGCCCTCTGCGCTCCCTGACCCGATCCACTTTATCTCCTCGGGAGGCCCTCAGGGATGCAGCCCATCGCAGGGTACTCAGGGCATCTCTAAGTACTATGGCTTCTCAGTTTGCAGAGAGCTTATACTCTAGGTGGGGCATGGTTGGTGGCACAAGAGAGTGAATAATTATTTTCCCAAGTGTGATTCAGGCCAGGATGGGTTTTGCTTAGTGGAAAATGTATCATCTTAAAGGGAGAGCAAACCTTCCATAATATATGCTGGAAACCACTTCTCTCTTAGGCAAGGGCTGGACGTGCTTCTCAGTGGACAAGTCATCGCCATATGACTCCCAGTCCAGTCCCAATTTGCCCAACGTTGAGCCAGGGAACTGTGGGCAGCTGGCGGATATGTCATATCTCAACCAAAGCATGAACACTTAGAGGATGTGTTAGCTTCTCTTCCACACAGTCTGTGTGGTGCAACCTTTGCCCCACACGGATGTTCATGAAAAGTGTGTGTGTGTGTGTGTGTGTGTGTGTGTGTGTGTGTGTGTGTATAAGCAGTGCTCAGGGAGGCAATGGAGAGGTGGATTGTGTAGAGTCCCTGAGGGAATCCGGACATGGAGAGGCTGTCCAGGCTGAAGCTGAGGTTGCCAGTGGCTGTGAGCAGAAACTGTCAGCAGAGACCTGAGCTCCTGCTACTCTGAGAAAGGACAGCAGAGAGCGCTTTACATGTGGAGCAGAAGAGGGAGTCTTTGCTTGGTTTTGACTCACCACTGTGGCATCTCAGAGCCCGTGGCAAGGTGGCATCTGTCCCAGGATGCGGGATCTTCCATTCCGTCTTTTCCTCCGATGGGAAAACTCCCCTAGAGCATTGTGCCTGCCCCATAGTTCATTCTAACATTGCGAGGGCAATGGCATCCATTTCTAAGGTTTCAATGTTCCATAATTGGCCCCGAGTTGTCCTTCAACTCCTGAGGCCCAACTAAGAGCTGACTCACAAGCTCTGTCTTTGTGTCGTGCCCTGTGTGTGTGTGTGTGTGTGTGTGTGTGTGTGTGTCTGCCTGCTGGGCATCTTTGGTCACAGTTCCACCAGTCCCTGCTTCTCATCTAAATCCCCCAATCCTGCCTCCTACCCCTCTTATCTGGTGAATGGTTGTCACTAATGCTCACCTGCTCCCATCCCAAAGAATGTTTCCCTGTTCTATAATGTCTTTCCAAAGCACTGCCACCTTGGGACCTTGGAGCTCGGCGTTGTCTGCCTATGGCGACACTTATGTGGGCCCTTTACCTTCTGCCTTTGATTCCATTCTCAGTACAGTAGTTAAGAGACACAAATAAAATGTTACTTCTTCCTCACCTATAGGCTGTCAGGTGCTTCAGAGATTTACTAATAGCCCAGTTCCCAGATCGGGCTCTGCTCATCAATTCACTGGTCTCTACAACGGCAGAACTCTGGTGTAGAACTCAAGAGACCAGAAAAAGAAGAGCTGAAACTGTTAAAATGAAAATCACATCCCCCACTCTTACATCATCCTGAATTCAGAACACTTGGGGCTAAATCCCAATACTAATAATTCTGATACCAATTAACCGGAGCAATCTTCTCCAAATCAACAACAAACTAACAAACAAGCCGGACGACTTAAGATAAACCCAGAAGGTATCCAAGGAAAGAAAGAAGGAGGCTTTCTTTCCTATTTTCCCTGGTTAGGGCCAACCCCTCCCCCATTGTTCCTCTTTGGACCTTGCTTATAACTCTCATGGTCCTTTTGCACTCTCTGGTGCTTATGTGTTTGTTTATTTATTTCGTGTATCTCTTTCTTTACACATCGGCATCTGGAGTTTCCAGAAGATGCTTCTGCCTGTATCTTCCATGGAATGCATACAGATGAGGAGAGTCCCATTATGACAGTGTCATTCTTAAATCACAATATTATGCCATCTGTATTTCATCAGAAGCATCCGTTTCTTTAAGGTTGCCTGTTCTGAAAGCATTCCTCCAAGTTACAAAGGATCAATGCCCTTCCTAAGTGATTTGCTCATAGGCACCACCATGAGGATCAATTTCTGAGTGTCCCTTGGTGATGGAATTGACCCAAGGCAACACTGCACAGCCTCACAAAGAAACAATACAAAGGCCTGCTGGCTAGTGGGCAGAGGCTCCCACTAGCCCCGTGTAAAACAGAAAGATGGCTGTTTGCAGGGTGTGAGGAATGACATTCAATGCACCCCTGTGGGGATGTCAACCTGCTAGAATCTTTCTAGATGGAAATCAAGCGATTCAGAAGACAGAATTTGCATTTTTACAAGAAGGGGGTGTCCATATTAATAAATAAGGCAGGTTGTAAAACACTTTTCCCTTCTACCTACCCACCCTTCTTTCCTTTCCTTCTTCCACCAAGAAAAAAGTAAAAGAATATGTATCAGAACACCACAAATGTCTATCACAGAATAAAGTTAACTTACTTCTAATTCCATATTTCATTTTACTTTATATCAGATCTTGAAGATTTTGTAACAGACAGGTATTACAGTTATGTCAGCATCTAAAACAATATTAGTTAATATTGTCATTTGGGAAAACCTTTTTCTTCTCAAAAGGGCAATTTAAGTGACTTATTTCTGCTAGTATGTGGGGACTGTGTTGTTAGGAGCAATATTTTTGATGTGAGAGACCTCATCTTGGTGGCTTAGTTCTTGTCTGAAAGGTCTCATAAAACATGGGATTTATTGCTTTTTTTTTAACTTCATTTTTTACTAGTTGTAAGAAACTACAACATCATTTTAGTCTACTCCAGCATAGGGAAAAATTACACTCTGTTTCAACTACAAATGGAGAACCTTGTGTGGGTAATTGACATTTTTTCTATCTTCTCTCTTCCACTGAACACCTCTCAACTGTCCTTATAAACTTGGTACTTCTCTGATTGTAGAACAAATTCTTGTAATGACTGGATCAAAGTTATGCAAATTTGAAATTCTGACTCACTATCTCTTACATTAAATGTGCTACCAGGACACAACAGCTGATTTCCGATTCCCCTTTTACTCTTTCCTGTGTGTGCTTAGCTTGACTTATTTTTAGAGAACCCCCAAATTTACTTCTTTTTTTTTCTTGGCATCAATAAAATGCTCACTCCTGGAATTTTCTTCATACCCCTTCCAGGGACATGGGAAACATCCTGCCTTGGATTCAGTGTGTCACTCACTCTGTGCTGCTTGCGTAGGAAAAGCTGGAGGTGTGAAACACTTTGCTTCCAGGAAAGAGGCATGAACTCTGGAGGCACCAGATAAACCCTTCACAGGGCAGGAAAAGAAAATCCATGTTACCTCAGTAAGCAAGCCACCCGGGCCAGCAGAAGTGCCAAGAGCCAATGAAATCTTGAAAGAACCACAGACAGATGGTGAACATCACCTGCCTGCCAGTCACCTGGAGACCAACAGCAATGGGGGCAGGGTTATGGGGTTATCTTATCCCATTAATTATTCTCTCATACGTCTCCCCATCTACCCCAGCACACCAACTGTGAGCATCTGCCATCTTAGAAGATGTGGAAGGGTCTAGGTGGGATACAGGGTGGTCCAACGTGGGCAGGCCCTGCTCTCTGAAAAGTCCCTGGGATCTACCTTGCTATTTCTGTGACTTTTGCTGTATTTTCTGTGCTTCTTCTTTTTTAAAAAAATCTTTCTAAAAGCCTCATACCCACACCTCCCCATGGAAAACAGCCTTCTAATTAGCAGGCTGCATCCCCTCCAGCACAGACCCTGGCATGACAGGCGACTCCTTGCTTCTAGGGTCTCTGTGTGCCCATTTGACGGGGCGCTCTCCAAAGTCTACATTTTCTTTATTTAGGCAGACCCCAGAGCAGACGCTCTGACTACTGAAGTAACAACTTACCAGCTGTTGTATGAAGATAAAGAAAGAAGGAATTATGTTTGGTGGGTGTGCAGTCAGGTGTTGGGGAAGGGGGTGCCTCTGTGGGCCCATGCTGAGGCATTCCTTCCCCCTGAGGGACCAGCTGCAGACGAAGGTATAGTATAGAATAGAGTTTATTCAGGGCATGGGGAGGGGAGTTGAGAGGGTAGTAGAGACAGAGAAAGGAAGAGAGGGAGAGAGAGAGACAGAGAGAGAGAGAGAGAGAGGAAGAAGAAGAGGAGAAGAGAAGAGAAGAGAAGAGAAGAGAAGAGAAGAGAAGAGAAGAGAAGAGAAGAGAAGAGAAGAGAAGAGAAGAGAAGTAGAGAGAGGCCGACCATGGGAAAGAGAGGGGAGCAGAATGAGGAGAGAGGGGGAGCAGGAGGGAAGGACAAAGCAAGAACAGGAAGGCAAGACAGCAGGAGAGAGGAGGGGCCAGCAGCACCTGTTATAGTGAGTCAGGCACTCCCGGCTGTTGCCAGGTTACTGTGGGGGCAGAGCCTAGAAGAAATGCTAGCACAAGCACCTTTTTTTTTTTTTTTAAATTAAAATATCCTTTTCCACTTTCCCAAATGTGAAGGTGAATGAGATTGTGGATTCATGGGATCAAGTAGCAGGAAGGAAAGTGAGCCTTCTGAGGCCACCTCACCCCTTAACACCCCCAAGGCCTTGACTCATGAAGGACACACTAGGGGGCCTCTCAGCTCTGCGATGACACACCTGGCTGGCCTAGCCAATGCCCTTATAAGGCAACTGCCCTGCCCCGCACTGGCTGCTTCCCTGCCTCTTTTTTTTTTTTTTCCAGTTCGTGATGAAGCAATGTCCCTGGCCTGGGAAGGGCGGCCAACAGCAAGCCACTGACTCCCTGTAAGCTGGCGGAGACAGCTCTGCTTCCTTGTCTGTTGGATTTGAAATGAAAAGTCCAATTCTGGGAGAACACTGGGAATGAGGCCACTTGGTTACATTTCTCCACATTACTCTTCACTGAGTAGCTCCAATCGTTCCACACCCTCCCCGGGCACTGGACTCAGGCAAGCACTCTGTGTGAGCTACACCCCAGTCCTGTGCTGACAGCTCAGTCTCCCACCAGTGCCTACAAGGAAAGGAAGAGATGAGCTGTGTTAGCCTGGGGATCAAACATGAGTCTGTTTATCTACTAAAGTGGGCTATTGGAGTCAATTAGAATTTCAGATTGACAGTGGATAATTTATTCTCACATAAGCATTGTTGTGGTTTGAATGTGGACCAGCCTCCAAAATTTGTGTTGAGATTTAATCTCCAAAATGCAACAGTGCTAAGAACCCCACTTGGATGGGATTTGGACCTTTGTAAAAGGCTTGAGGGTTCGGGTTTGCCTTCTCTGTTTTCCCCCTCTGTGTGAAGATGCTGCAGTTTCTTCTCTGGAAGATTCAGCAACAAGATGCTATCTGGAACCCTGCAACTGATTCTTAGTAGAATCAGAACCTACTAGTCCTTTACTCTTAGATTTCCCGACTTTTAGAACAATGAAAGATGAAGTTCTGCTGTTAACAAACCACACTGTCTAAGTTGTTGCGACAGAACAGCAGACCGACAGAGACAAGTACTTCCCAGTTTTGGATAGCATGGATGCTATTAATCATTATTCCCCACAGATACTAGCTTAACTGCCTACTCAGGGTCCCCACCTTTCTTCCTATCCTCCCCCTCCTTTTTGCTAAATTTGGCTTCTCAAGGCCACACCCATTTCCATCACTGTGATGTAAAGTTCTTCCAGAGAGGCATGCTTCTGTCTCCACTGGGCCTTATTTTTACCCACATGCCTTTCTTCAAGGAGGTCCTCCCCAAGCCTACTTCTCAAGGCCAGCTCCCACGTGCTTCATTTTCTTCCCAGCCTGACTCTACCTTACATAGTCCTGTCTTGTCTGCCTCCTTGCTCAAATGCCCTCCTCAGAAAGTCAGGGACTTCTAGCTTGTTGACGGCCATTTCCCCAACCACAGCCTGGTATAAAGTAGGAATTCTTTCATTTCTTTCTCTCTTTGGTGCATCACGGTGAAGCCCAGGCTGGCTTTAAGATTGTGCCCTTCCTGCCTCGGCCCCTACCAAGTGATGGGGGATATAGGTTTTATAAGTGCCACCACACATGGCTTGTTCTGTATAATCAAACGAGATCTTTGAGTTTCCGTGTAACCTAACAAGGAGGTGGAGGAAAAGAAGACTCTGAGAACATTGGGGGTAAAGACTGAGGAAGATCAGAGGGAAGAGAGAGTCAGAAACGGACACAGACCAAATCATGAACAAAGGCAGAGTTGCCCAGAGGTCTGTTGAGTTCAGAAATGCCTCTCGCTCTCGTGTCTATAAGGGCTGTAGGCTGCCATCGCTAAGCAGGGCAAAGCTGCATAGTTTCAGAGCACTGGCTTGCAGGACACAGCTCACAGTCGTCTGAACTCACATACAGTCAGACCACAGGCCATCCGTGACCTCTCTAGTCCTTAGTCTACTTATCTGCTCAAGGGGCAGGTGCAAATGAGAGAATACTGACAAAGCTCCTGACAGCCTCTCAGATGTACGGGTGAGTACATCATGTATGTACGGCAGGTGTGAATACGGTGTCGGCAACAGCCGCACTCCTGACTGAAATCCACATTCACTCACTGCTTCCTCTGTTTATGCTGATCCCGGTTGACGGCCTTTTTTTTTTTTTTTTTTTTTTTTTTTCAAAAAGAGCCATCCATTCATTTTGTTTCTGCTTCTGAATCACTGTAGGAGGGTTGTGAGAACACAGAATAGGGGTTGAAGGTTGGCAGGCAGAAGTACTCCATGTGTTATGGATGCCAGGAGGGCTCTCCTGCCAGCCGAGTGACTCACTCCTGCAAGCCGGTCTCTCTGTGAGAGCATCCAGACTCAGTCACGACACACACGGGGCCTTTGAGATTTCTAGGAAACAACTGAAGCTGCAGGAGAAGCACACAGGAGAAGTTCACAGGACGAGGAGCTGCTGTCAGTGGCGTTGAGACAGGCAATCTCCGTGCTGCTCTGTGCCACTTACCCGGTGGAACCTCCCGGTGCTCTGGTGGGAAAAGCTGTGATGTTTTCTGCTGTCTCTTAGAGGTTTGGATGGTGAGATGAAGCCGGGTATGACACAGGGCTTTACAATTGGAAATTACTATACAAGCCATGGGTCCTGCTGATGTCATCGGCATTGTCTGTGGTTTGGGGGGCTTGGATACATAGTTGGTGACCTCCAGTTCCATGGCTATCTTAGTGTCACCCACACCCTGCACCTCATAGGCACACACCCTTTTCCCGGCGCCAGGGTATAACTGGATTGGTGATGTGTCCCCATGGGATTAAAATGATACAAGCTCATACCCTAGAGCTTCCCCAGCACATCCTTGCTGGCCAGATGTGTGTTTCCCAGTGTGTAGCCACTGCAGAGGCAGGAAATCAGTGATGGTTCTGTGTAAACAGCTGTTCTAAACATCAGTCGCACAGCACTTCTCTGGATGAATAATTGGTTGTGTTTTTCTTGAACTGGACGCCACTCATGAAAGTCATACAGTCCAATCACCAATGAGACAAGCATGTCCTGGGTAGGTTCCAGCCATCCCCTGACCCAGCCATGATGTCTAGCCAGTCCTTAGGCGGAGCTCTGCACAACAGTGCAGGCAGCCAAGCAGGGACAGAATGTACCAGAGCCTATGGCATTGGCCCGAGCTCTAAGGTCCGAGGCCTAGCCTGAGAAGCCTGAGGAGAAACATCCCTCTCTTCTTGGGGTGTGTACTGAGAAGAGCTGCCATCAGACCCTCACTGTTTATGCATGTGTTCAGCGAGTATTAACACAGCAGTTGTGTGAACTAGGTTGCAGGAATGTATAAATGGATAAAATAGGTTTTGAGTTCCCCTTCCTTTGTAGAACTTACTAGACTATGGAGTGTTAGCAGTGAGTAAGGATGGGAATACAGGAGGTCAGGGAGGTAGGAATAAGTACGTACCTGAGAGAGGAGCAGACAGGAATATAGTAGTAGTAGTAGTAGTAGTAGTCGACATTTGGGTAAAGACCCAGGGTACATACCTCTGGAAAGAACCATCTAGATGGAGGAAATAGCCCCAGCAAAGGCCCCAACACTTAGCCATTGTTCTCTATGTAACTGGAGTACCTTGAGCCAGGGAAGAAGTTGGGAAAATGAACAGGTCAGGGCAAGTGAGGAGAGGAGACCACAGGAAAGAAGCGGCTCAGAGTGAGCTGGTAGCTAGTGCTGGCTTGGATTTGGGCATCCTGGAAGCCCATAGCATGTGGGGATGCCTTCTTTAGGAAGACGATATAAAAGGATGACAAAATCAAGTCTGTGAAACTGAAGTGTCCCAGCTTCTCTGTAGTGAAGGGTGTGCTTGAGATCAGCCCAGCATGGCTCACGCCTCTGAGAAAATGCTGCCCTCCCTCTGACACTCTCTCCTCTATGACACTTTGTGTCCTTACAGTACATGGAAATGAGGACACAGAGAGGAGACAGGAAGGGACCACGGTCAGTCCCAGCTCAGTTGAGGCCTGTGCTGGTCGGCATTCAGCCCACAGGGTCACAGCACTATGGGTATGGATGGTAAGCTCCTCCTAGGAAGGGAAGGGTGGAACCTCTTCTTCACAGAGGACATTGTTCGGACCTTAGTGGTTCTGTCCTATTCCCATGTAGGAAGCGAAGCGGAGAGAGCAAGGTGTGTAATCACCATGACAGGAGACTCAGGGACCTCTCCCAAGCTTTACCACTGAGATCCTTCAGGGAGCAGCAACAAGAGCTGGGCTCCAGAAAACCAATAGTGGGCCTCAGGTGAGCTGGCTCCACAAAAAGTTCTACACAGGGAGGCTGAGACTCCTCTATAGAAACTCAGAAGAGCTTGGGATGGGAATAGAACAGAGAGGGGAAGAGAACAGAAGGGATTATCTATAGGCCAGTTTGTCAATCAGGAGCAGTGGGGAGAGAGCCTAAGACATTAGAGAGGCACCCACCTGTCAGTCTCTGGGATCGACATGTCAGGCCTGGCTAATCATAAGCTGCGTTCTTTCTTTGTGCTGCCCTTTCTCCTTCCTCCTTCTTTCACCCAGAAAAGATTCCACATGAGAGTAATTAGTAAGGTATACTAATTAATTAATCATTAATTAGTTAATCATTAATTAATTAATAACATGACACTTGGAATCAAACCAAATATGCTGGCTACTAATTGTCTGGACAGAGACCTTTAAACAACTTTGGGTACAATATGGGAAATTTCATCCAATTATTCATGGGATTTTTGTTGTCATACACTTTCTTGCTGTCAGGGATAAGTAAATCAGCTGAGAACCAGTCGCAGTTCATGATGGGTAGTTTTACTTAAGGCCATGTAGGGGATTTGAGAACATTAACTCCAAAGACTCACTCTCAAAGTGTGACCTGAGAGTGGACCCTGTGCTCCTCAGCTTCTAACCTTGACCTACATCCCTTCCTCCTTGACCTACATCCCTTCCTCCTGGGCTTCGGCCTCAGCACCTGAGCTCTCAACGGCCCCTGATAAGTTTTCAAGGTAAGGCTTTTCCCATGTCTCAGGTTCACCCAAGGTGGCCTGCCTCACCCGCGTGCACTGGGCACAGCGCTGGGCCATGCCTAAGTGTGAGTCCACCCTTGGCACTCTTTCTCATCTGAGTTCCTTCATTCGTTAGTTTCTGTCAACTTGACACAAACTGGAGTCACCTGGGAAGCCTCAGTTGAGGAATTGCATCCAAGAGATTGGCTTATGGGCATGTCTGGTTGTTTGTTTTTTAAGGAATTCTATCTCAGTTAGGATTTTATTGCTATGAAGAGACGCCACAACTACAGCAACTCTTATAAAAGAAAACATTTGATTGGGGCTGGCTTACAGTTCAGAGGTTCAGTCCATTGTTGTCATGGTAGGAAGCATGGTAGCGTGCAGACAGACATGGTTCTGGAGAGGAAGCTGAGAGTTCTATATCTGTATCTGCAGGCAGCAGGAAGAGAAAGCCACTAGGCCTGTCTTGAACTTCTGAAACCTCAAAGTCCACCTCCTTCACTGACACACTTCCTTCAACAAGGCCATACCTACTCAAACAAGAGTACATCTCCTTAATAGTGCCACTCCCTAGGAGCCCATGGGGACCATTTTTATTCAAACCACCACAAATTCTTTTGAGATTTGTTTATTTCATGTGTCTAAGTGTTTAGCCTGCATGTATATATGTGTACAGGGTATGTGCCTGGTGCCTACAGAGGTCAGAAGAGGGTGTTGGGTCCCCTGGAACTGGAGTCATGGATGGTTGTGAATCACCATTTAGGTGTGGAAACTGAATCCAAGTCCTCCAGAAGAGCAGCCTGTGCTCAGAACTGCTGAGCTATTTCTCCAACCCCTGTGGGATATTTTCTTAATGAATGATTAATGTGGGCAGTGCTATCTCTGGGCAAGTGGTCCTGGGTTGTGTAAGAAAGCAAGCTAAACAAGCCATGGGGAGAAAGTTAGTAAGCAGCACCCCTCCGTGGTCTCTGCTCTGATTCCTGCCTCCAGACTTCTACCTTTAGTTCCTGCTTTAGTTTCATTCTGATAGATTGTGACCTGCCAGTTTTCAAATAAAGAGTCTATTCAGCATCTATCAAAGACACCAGCGGAAAGCTGTTCCTAAGCACATGTTACTGTTTACATTTAGAACAATGTAGGTATTTTGAAGAGCATAGATGTTCATGCTCGTGGGCTCAGGTGTGATTTTATATCAGTCATGTGTCTGCTTTGTTCCTGAATGTGTTTCTATTGCTTGATGTTGAGAGAGTTAGAGTCACAGGGATACGTCACCGGCAGATGTTTAGAGAGTAACCATGGTTGTAAATTAATTGTGTACTTCAAAATAGTTAGCAGCGAGTATTTCAGATGCTTTCAACATGCACACCAAATATTTGAGCTTAGGGATATTCCAGTTATCCTGAGGTGACCATTGTACATTGTATAGATGTGTTTGGATGAAAATGTGAGATTATACCCTATAGATATGTACAATCACTATGTGTCAATTAAAAATAAATAAGACGAGGTTTGTTTCACTTTAAAAACTCATCTTGACTGGAAATTCCAAGATTTTAAAAAATATATCCAGGATTTCAGCTGTAGGAGGGCATTGTGATGCTAACTTGGAAGTACCACTAACATGTAAGTGTGCTCACGTTTTATGTTCAATGTAAATTCAACCCAAATGCAGTTCAAGCTTAGGCCGGGTGCTCATGCGACATTAGCCCAGCATCCTGCAGTGAGGAGAGCAAGATGGCTGCCTGGGGATGCTAACATAAACTTGGCTTTGTGCACACTGATACTCACTGGGCTGACTTTAAAGAGAGTGGGTATCGGGACAATGATACTTCTAACCAGTGACAGACACCCTCATTAAATAGTCAAAGTTTTGAGTCAAATTAGGTGAGAACACAGATTCTTCTGACTACATCATACATAGAACCCCCGCTGGGCAGCATCCGTGAGTACCTTGGTGACATCTAGCCTGTTCAGATTTCATACAAAATTTCATCAGATGAGGTTATCATCGTGTTCTAGTTAATTTCTTAATGATTTGTAGCTCAGATTTGGAGTCATTTTAAGCCTTACATTCTTTGCATTCAAAATAGGAAAACCTCTGAATATGGTGCAGAGAACAAAAGAATATTTGGTGACAAATAATCCTGTCCCCTCTGCTCTGTACAGAACGTGAACAGAACAGGCACTGTTGTCTGTTTTACTGAGTCTGACAGAAGATCCTCAATACGTGTCTCATTCTCTCTCTCTCTCTCTCTCTCTCTCTCTCTCTCTCTCTCTCTCTCTCTCTCTCTCTCTCTCTCCACCAGATCATCTGACAGGCACGCCCAGGAAACACCTGTGAAGCACCAAGCACAGAACACTGGAAGGGGTGGAAGAGATGACAGGGATGACAGCTGGGGAGGGAAAGAAGACAGAATAAATCACCTCTGTGGGCAGAAGAGCAAATCCTGCCAGGGACGCTGGGAACCAGTCCAGGACTTAGGGCTCAGAGTTACAGCTCCCAAGGGAAATGAAGCTGGGTTTTTATAACCAGCTCTATTGTTTTAAGAGCTGGAGAGTGTGGGTAGCCAGCCACGTGGCCAGGCCCAGTGGACTCTGGCGGTCAGGAGGGCTTCTGCCAAGGATACGCAAGGACCAGCCGTTCCAGCGAACCAGCATGCATGGCAAGGACCAGCCATTCCAGCGAACCGGCATGCATCGCAATGTTAGAGGGCAGAGCGCTACCATAACCTACAGCATCATTCTAAGATTTTGACCAAAATTTGAGCCTGATGCTCACAGATATGCTGACGAATACCTGTGACTATTAGGCTTCGCTAGAGCTGATGATCCAAAGGACACTGGCATAGTCTGACATTTGTTATTCACTCCTAGACCCACTGTACTTCCTTGGTCAAGTTTCCAGCCTGGCAATTTTGGGCCCTTCGACTCTTAGGTTTGTGTGTCGTCTCGACTGATCCCGTGTTCTCATGGCTTGGGAGACCTTTCCTTTCCTCTCACCTAATCTAATCCTTCTCGCCCTCCTGAGTCCAGGTGAGTTGAATAGAAGAAAACTGCTCTTATGCGGCTGTGGAAGGCTCAGAGACGATAGGTGTTTGGCAAGGCATCGGGTGTTCTGTAGCGGCCATCTGCATGCCTGCCTGCCTGCCTAAGGACTTGAGCAGCCTTCTGCAACTCCTCAGCCTGAGTTACCTTGAATGATTGCTTCTCTGTTTGCCTGCCTCCTACTGGGCTAGGAGCTTAACAGTGGCAGGAAGCAGACATGCCCAGCTCTGATCTCAGGTCTCACTGAGGGCACATGACTAGTGTAGAGCAAATACGTCTGAACAAGACTGAACTGAGAATACCATAGAGAGCCCGTGCTCGAGTGTGTAGGGGACTCTGAGAAAGGAGAGTGGCAGAGGAGGGCTTGAGGTGTCCTTTCTTTCTGGCAAGGGTTTAATTTTCTCAAGAGATATATTCCCTCCCTCCTTCCCTCCCTCCCTCCCTCCTTTTCTCCCTCCCTCCTTTTCTCCCTCCCTCCTTTTCTCCCTTCCCTCCCTCCTTTTCTCCCTTCCCTCCCACTCTCTCTCCTTTCCTCTCCTGGAAGTTAATCCATAGATAATTTCTGAGTCTTTACCAATGTACTGGGTACTATTTTAGGTGGTGCAGTGGTGCACAGGAAGATAAGTTTGTCTTTCAGAAGTCACATCCTTGGAAGGTATAGAATGGTCAGTTTGCCTCAGTTGCCTTCTGGATCTAAAGAGTGTTGAACACTAATGGGAACACCAGGCAGTTTAGGTACAAGAGGAAGCTGAAGGATGTCAAGTGGACTCATCGTTTAGAAACACACGAAACGCTGCTCTGTGGTCAGAATATGAAAGACCAAAAGAAGTACAAGCCCCAGACCCTGGAAGATCTGCTGTTTAGAGCGGAAGACTAGAGATACAGCTTCGTCATGTGTAGTTCTCAGCTGGAGTGACCACATAGGTCACAATTTAATTTTTTTAAAATAATTTTATTGGGCTGGAGAGATGGCTCAGCAGTTAACAGCACTGACTGCTCTTCCAGAGGTCCTGAGTTCAATTCTCAGCAACCACACGGTGGCTCACAACCATCTGTAATGGGAGGAATCTGAGGCCCTGTTTCATTGTGTCTGAAGAGATCAACAGTATACTCATGTACATAAAATAAATAAATCTTAAAAAAATAATTTTATTAAAAATTATTAATAGGCAAAATCTGTAAAGGACAGCTAGCACAGGCAGGTCTTGTGTACCCTATATCTACTTTTCAAATGCCAACCCTTGTATAATCACCGAACTCATCACAACCAGGAAACCAACATTGCTAACATTCAGGCCCCATTCAAATTCAGCTTTTCATAGATTCTGAGCAGTTTTATCGTGTGTAAAATAACAGCCACCAAAATGAAGATGGAACTCTCCAGTGCCACAAAGTTATCCTGGTATTACACTTCTGTAGCTACAGCTTCTTCAACTTCACGTCTAGTCCTGCTGCTGAGCTTTGAGAGGTCTTCATGGATTTGTGGTATGAGTCCTCTATCATGTATGTGGTTGCATGTTCTTTATTAGTCTGTAGTGCTCTCTCTCTCTCTCTCTCTCTCTCTCTCTCTCTCATGTCTGTGTATGTGTGTGTCCCCCCCCCCCTTTCCCCTATCTCCATACACACTGCAGAGCTTGAATTGAATCCAGGGTCTTGAGCAGCTCTGTAGAGCTCTATAGTACAGAGATATACCCTAGTCCTGTCTTTTCATTTTTTTAAAAAACTAGGGTCTTTATAGTCATTTTAATTTTGAAAAAGAACAATTAACAATTTTTCTTTTGTTGATTATTTTAGTGTTGTGTTTAAAATTCTTCGGTATTCATGATCTTAAGTATTTTTTCATATATTTTTTTCTCCTAAACGTTTATAATCACATTTAATATTTACATTTGTGATCCATCTTGAGTTAATTTTGTGTAAGATGTCAGGCTCTGGTCAAAATTAATCTCATTCTAGAATGTTCTTCTGTAGACTTTGTTTGGCTCTTTGTCAAAAATCAGTCAATTTCATGTGGGACTGAGGCCTCGTGGGCTTTCCCTCGTCTATTTGGCATATCTATTCTCGTCTTTCTTCAGCTTATATTTGGGGCAGTCATGTTGGTGAGACTTCACACATATTGCTTCTGAGATCTTTAGGAGATACAATCTCATAGCTCATTCCCTGATCTTCTGATTCTTATGATCTTTCCAGCTCTTCCTTCGCAATGTTCCTTGAACCTCAGCTGTGGGGGTAGTTTGCAGCTGGCAACAGTGGGGCTGGACTCTACAACTGTGTACTGGTTATGATTTTCTGTAATAGTTTTCATCTATACAAAGCACTACAGACAACTAAAGAATGCTCAGAGTGGGAGAAATAGTTTTTTTCTGGCTAAAAGCACAGCAGTTGGTTATCCAACACCAAATGCTCAGCCCTGAGAACATATACTTGATTAGCAATTTGTGGACTGAGCAGGTTATATTTAAGATATGTATGTGTGCATATGTATGTGTATATGCATATATGTGCATGTAATAACAATTTGATATAAAAGAAGCTATGAATTTTAGAGAGTTTGGAGAAAGGATAGAGTAAAATGTTGTAATTATAGTGTAGATAGATTTATTTGTATTTCTTCTTCTGTTCCACAGATCTATTTGTCCTTCTACTATGTCCATTATTCTCCTCATCATAGTGATACAGTGTATCTTAAATAGATATAATGATTTCTTCTACCTTAATTTTCTTTTCCAAACACCCCTTGCAACAGTTATAATTTTGCTGCTTTTCCATAGAAACTCAACAGAGTTGTTATCTAAGTCTGCAAACATTCTTGCTGGGACATTGTCAGGAGCTATGTTAAGTGGACAGAATAGTTTCAGAAGAATTGATATCTTTACTATGTTGAGTTTCCAATCCATGAAAATAGTTCATTTTCTATTTATTTACAACTTAATTTTTTTTGTCACTCTGTGGTTTTCAACAGAAAGGTACGTGTTCTGTTGGTAATATGTTTTGGCTTTGGTATCCATATGGTTTGTTCTGCAGCATAGAAACAGGACTTGTACAGGTTAACTTTAAATGTTGAAACCTTTTCAAACCATTATTTAAGAATATTTTTGTTTGCCAGCTTGACTTTTGCCTTTTAGATTGTGCATGGGATAATGAGATAGCTCGTACTTGGAAACTGAAGACAGTTTTATTTCTTTTTAAATTTAAGTTATATGTCATCATGATAATGTTATCAACCTTGAGCCCATCCAGCAAAAATTTATTTCATTCCCCAAATACCCTGCTTCCCCATTTGTTTCTAGATTATCTCTCCATTGCCCACTTTGGGCTGAGAATGGAGACTTCACTCTTAGAGCAGATCCAGCAATTGCTATTAGGAAAAACATCTGGAAAGAATAAGCTACATTCCTAAGCCAAGGAGGACAGATTCAGGGACTTTTCTCATCAACCGTCCTCCGTGAGCAAGGGTCACTGGAGGGTGACTCTGTACTCGGTGCTCCCTTAGGTGAAGACCACCCAGGGTTCAGGGATGACCATCTCAGACCCATGCAGAGAGATGAGCAAATGCTGTCTCAGCACTGGCCACAGTGGTCTGAGCCTCCGAGGTAGCCCAAGGACAGTGACTGACCTCTCTCTGGGCTTGAGGAGACAGTAGACTGATAGTCTCTGGGGTTTGATGAGGCTCTCTCCTATCCTAAACTCAGAGGTGTTCTCAGTGGATTAGTGCCAATCAACTCTCATTTCTTACTTTATTTAAGGAACAATTGTGTGTGTGTATGTGTGTGTGTGTTCTGTGTGGTGTGGTATAAGTACATGTTGTATTGGTTTGTGTAGACACATGTGTGTGAGTTTGTGATGTGGTATGAATATATGTTGTATTGGTATGTATTTACGTGTGTGTGTGTGTGTGTGTGTGTGTGTGTGTGTGTTTGTGGTGTGGTATATATTGTATTGGTATGTGTACACATTGTGTATGTGTGTGTTTGTGGTGCGGTGTGAATATATGCCGTACTGTATGTGTACACATATGCGTGTGCGTATAGAAGTCAGATTGGTGGTGAGTGCCTTCCTCAATTGATCTTCGCCTTAGTTTTGGAGACAGGGTCTCTCACTGAACCTGCGACTAATTCGGCTAGTCTGGCTGGCCAGCAAGCATCAGGGCTCCTCCTGTTTCTACCCTGCCTGCCCTGGGATTACAGCTGTGCACCTCTACAAAGGCTTTTATGTAGAACCTGGGGCTGCAGCCTCATGCTTACAATGCTAAGTATTTTCCTAACTGAGCCACCCCTCCAGCCCAGGGTTTGCTTTCTCTGCCCCTGAACTTAGAAGCTATGTGCTGTGGGGCTTCATAGAACACTGTTTTATGTGTGGTTACAGAGAAGACCATGATTCCTGCCTCTACTCACAGTAGCAATGAATCTGTATGGAGGTATAGAGAAAATTGTAATGAAGGTACCATTGGAGGAGCTTCTCAGAGTCCAGGGCTGCTGTGGCCGCAGGACTCTAGTGTGACTTCAGTTGCCTGCCTGGACTTCAGTCTCCCATACCCTTGGCAAGAGACATCTCGAATGACCAAAAAAACAGAACAGTTACTTTATACCATGAGTCTCAAGAGTCCTGTGGGCTCTCCTCTCCTGAGCACTCCCATCCCGCTCATGCAGCCTTCTCTTCGCCTTGGATTCTGTCTTGCGGCCTCTCAACACTCCACACGAGCTCCCAGTTTTCCTGTCTTCAGAGCAGTTCAGAACTATTGAAACCACCTCTCCCAGGCAGCCTGAGACCCTCAGATAAAGTCCTTTTTACTCCGCAGTTTATGATTTAGGCGTATGGACAGCTGAGCCAGGCAGAAAGAACTCCCTTGGTATCATCAGACTTGGTTGTCTTCTTTAATCTTGTGCTGTTTATTTTTATGATAAAGTGTTGAGCCATCCTTGGTTCAAATATACTGGGACATTACAGTCTATTCAATGGATAACTGATGTATTTGTTAAAAGTGAATGTGTTCACGGAAGCTGAAACAGTGAGACCATACTTTGCTTAACACTTGGCTGTGGGCATATTCATTTCATCTCGAATAGTATTTTTACTTGCTTTCTATAGAACAGGAATGAAGTTACATTCCCCTTTAAAGCTAAGTCTAGCTTGAAAATGGTATAATAAATTGTCAAAAAAAGGCAAAGACAAAATTTAACTGGTGCTGCAGGATTTTCCCTGTCCATTTGCCTTAGTGCCGTGGAGGCCTGTGATTGGACAGGGAAACGGGAGGCAGAACTAAGAGCTGCGGAGAAAGGGAGCCTCTCTGGGTAGGAGGAGAAGGCAGATGACTGCGGATGTGAACCCAAGTGGTGTTTACCAGCCACAAGCAGTTTGTGGTATTGTAAGGTTAGATTAATTGAGATAAAGCTTTTATCATTATCAATTGGTTCTGGAATTATTATATTGGCATCTTGTAAATTGTGATATTATTGATACATAAATCTGATTGGTTAATTAAGCTTTTAGAGTCTTGATTTTACCGGGTCACTGGGTATTGTGATATGTAACCGCGAGGTTGGCGGTTCCATTTAGTTACTGGAATGTGGGATCGCAGACTACATGGGCTTATGGTTGAGGAAGAGCTATCAGCGCCAGGGACAAGCGAACAAGAGCTGGGAACACAGTGACTGGGTGCAGCAGGTTAGCTGGAGAGAGTTGCTGGGGGCGGCAGGAGTGCAGGAGTGTTGGTCTCCCTGCGGAGATCTGGCGGCCTAATTTTTAAATATTTCCTGCAACAAACTGGGATATTGAATTTATGTTTTTGCGGCTGATCCCAGGCCATACCCACCTTAATTGCTGTTACACTGGTTTATGGAGCTTTGATGAGCTCATACCCTTGGCATGGCTTTGCTTGGCCTTGATTTTAGTCTCCTACAGAGACCTGCCTCTCCAACAGGATGGGCTTTTCATCTCAAATGGCATCTGGACCTTTGAGAGGCAGGCTGGCCATTGTGGGAACATCATATTCAGAAGAAATTCTATCTTGGATAGAATTTCTGCAATCATTTGTTGGCACTATTAACCCTCTTTGATTGGTGAAAGTTGTCTATGGCCATTTTTGAAGAGACTAGGTTGATGAAGGAAATGACATCTATAAACCAAATTGTAGAAGTATTTCTTGAGGGGGGGGTGGTTCTTATGCCCTCTTTGCTTCCAAATATCTGCAGGGAGTTTCTATGCCTGCTCTAGCCAGTTTTAGCTCTTGAATAATTAACACGAAGACCTGGTATAGTTATTACCAAGCCGCTAGCACTAAGGTAGGCAGGTTCTGAACCTACTGTAGCCCTACTAGGCTGCTAATACCCAGCCAAATGTCCCATTACTTGCCATCTGGTCTTTCCCAGGCTCACTCTGGGAAAGACTGGCTGCTATCTCATCGAGACCTCATGGTGAATCTTCCTGCTCCATCCACATGGTCTCTCTACCTTTCTTCTCTTCCTGGTATCTTTGGACCCCACCCCTGACTGGGATCAGGATTCCTGTCTTATTCTCTTCTGCTCAGATAATTGGCTGGTCAGCTTTTCATTAACCAATCAGAGGTGATGGAAAACAATTGAGACCATTGATGCTTGACCATGCCATCATCTGGACCACAACCAGAAGTCCGTCCGGGCATAAAAATCAGCATCTGAATGCACAGTGCACAAAAACATCCCCCAACACCAAATAACAAGCCTCAAAGCAGGCAGCCCTTAGTCACCAGACAGACCTGCTTGCAATAACTGAGCCATGACAGTTGAAACCACTGTTCCTTCTCTGTTTACTTGTAATCAACATGGAAAACCTTCCTCCTAGAAGAGCCACTGGCATCTGGGAAAGCTGACACAATTCTATCCAGATGAAGGCTGCTTTCGTGGATTCTGGGGAAGAGGGACCTCTCCTTTATTTTTCTTCTCCAAGCCCTAGACTGCTTCTCTGGAAGCCCCCATTGAGTAGGGTTTGGAGCCACTGGCTAACGACTTCATTAATATACTGTTTTTGTTCAATGACCATAGGTGAAATTTTTCTTAACCTTTCTGTTTTCTGTTTCTTTTGGAGATAGGGATGTTTCGGCTATTCCTTCAATTATTTATTCTTAGAAACGTGTGTGTGTGTATGTGTGTGTGTGTGTGTGTGTGTGTGTGTGTGTGTGTGTGTGTGTATAGGGTGTCAATTCAGTTGGGAATGAACTGCTTTTTCCTATCCAGGGAATGGTGGGATTTTTTTTCCTGTTTAGGTTTTCAACAGATTGAATGAGAATAACAATCTCTTTTACTTTCTATCACTTAAAACTTCATCTTAGCCAAATCATCTTTAATTTAAAAATACCCAGAATAATGTTTGACTAAATATCTGGGCAACCAATTAAGTAAACACAAAATGCTTACCATTGCATGAACTTAGCGTGGACCAGTGAGATCCTTTTAGAAGACTGTGACTGGGCTAAAGAGATGGCTCAGTGGTTAAGAGCACTGACTGCTTTTCCAAAGGTCCTGAGTTCAATTCCCAGCAACCATATGGTAGTTCACAACCATCTGTAATGGGATCTGATGCTTTCTGATGACAGCTACAGTACACTCATATAATATACATAAAATAAATAAATAAAGCTTTTTTTTTTTTTTTTTTTTTTTTAGAGAAGACCATGAGTTTGGAAACATTTTTTTTTCTTTACGTCTCCTTAGGTTTTCTTATCTGCCAGGTCATGGGATGATAGGTTAAGAAAAATGTTCCCTATTCCCTGTTCCTAAGATTACAGTAATGGTCATCTCTCTCTCTCATTGTGTGCTGACTATGGGCTAGCTGTCCAGCAAACATCTCACTAAATTCTCCCCTTCTGAATTACATCCCTGGAGGGCTCATAAAAGCAGATTTTTGGACTTTAAAGACATCAGTACTTTGCATGGGAAACCAAGCTAATTCAGGTGAGGAAAAAAGAATGGGATTGGGCTTTGAGCAATCACAGTTCTGACATTCTTTTCTATCTGACTCTCTTTGTGAGGTAGATCAACATGACAGGGCCTGAAAAATTCCAGTAATTCCAACAAAATCTGTCACCACCCCACTCAACTCCTTGAGCTGCGGCACATACATCGACAGACACTGCCTCTGATTCTCGTTGACTCACTCAACAGCTTGATTCCTGGCATGCTTCTGAGTTTCATTTTTCTATTATTTCATATTTAAAATACTCTGCTACTGCAAAATAGACAGGGGACCATGAATGTTTCCACGCTGTCTGGTTTTTTATTAGCAGAGTTCAGCTGGGTAGAGATGGGGAGACAGGCTGGCTCTTGACTTTGTAGAGAGTGTAATGCCAGTCTGCACAAGACAGTTATCAAGGGGATATGTCCCTACCTAGCAATGTGTCTGGATGTTTGGGAGGATGATAATCTAGAAGGCCATCAATCATTGTTTAATAATGCTTCCTTTTGGTGATTTGTGGCCTAGAAGGGTCCCTGGTCATTCCTCTGAGGCTCCTCCCAATTCTCAATCCAAGGTCAGCTTTTAACCAATAGCATTAGGCTTGAACCTTCCTAGCCGCCTTCCTCTCTTCTCTGGCCTAGTCCTTCCCAAGGATATGGGGAAATTAGTCTTCATTTCTGGGAAAACGTGTGGGTTGGTTTTAAAAGAGACCTCTGCTATTTTAACTAAAATTGCCAAAGACCTGATAAGAGTATCTGGGGAGAACAATGCGACTTTTCCAGTGTTTTTCAGACAATGGTGAGTTGTCACAATGCATGAAAGGTGGGAGTGGTTTAAGAAGATTCATCCAGGCAGAGACTTTGGAAATGGCCTATTGTCAAAAAGCTACATGAGTCACCTTATGCCAAAAAGGTCTGTGACCCTGTGATCTAACCACACTAGGTCTAGCCCTTCCCTCTCCTCTCTGTCCTCCTCTAAAGATAGGACCAAAGCAAATGCCAAGCCTTCACATTGAGTCAGCAGGTCCCTCCCGTGACACCCACCCCCTACCTTTATTGAGCCTCCCAGAACCTCTAGACTTATCAACATCAACACAGTTCATCTCAGTCTTAGACAAAGAGTTCACTCCTCTGCCCCACCTCCCTCCCCTTGTCTACTGCCCTCAGCCACAGTAGGGCTGTTGCTATACCACAGCATAAAGGCATTTGCAGTTTCTTATTGTGATTGCAGAGCACTTCCACCAGACAGCACTGTGTGCCCCACTTCCTCTGCCACTCTGTTCATGTGTTCCTTTCTGACAGAGGCTTCTCTAAACTATGCTATTTATAAAGTCCTTCTGTCTGCACTTTATCCTTAGCACGCACTCCCTTTCCGAACTCATTTTTCTCATTAGTTCTCCCATCTGCTTCTTGAGCTAACATGTCATATACTGTTTCCATGTCACATGAAAGAACTTTTTTTATTGTTAGTTATACAAACAAGTGCTTCCTCTCTGTGGTATTTCCATACACATGTGCACTGTGGATCATTGCTTGACTCTCCTCTTTACTAACTCTCTATATATACTTAGGTAGCCACATTTTAAAATGTTCATGCTTTTAGATTTCATATTGTTAAAAAAGAGAGAGAGAGAGACAGAGAGAGAGAGAAAGAGAGACAGAGGGAGAGATCAGCAGCAATAGGTTTGAAAAAGGATCTGAAGATAGATAAATTACCCCTTTGGAAATGAGATTTATTAGGCGTCAGGGCATTGGAAACATGGGAACCATGATCAGGAGAGCATCAAAAACCAGTGTGTTATATCAGCGATGACATGATGAGGCCTTAAAGGGGAAGAGTGGCCTCCTTCCCTTTAACATGTGGAGAGAGGCTCTGTGACTGAGAGCACTTACACCAGAGGGAGGGGAAGAGTACATGTATCCACACTTACACATTATTTTAAATAATAAAAAAGAAAAGAAGGCTAGAGAGATGACTTAGCAGTTAAGATCACTTGATGCTTTTGCAGAGGACCTAGGTTCAATTCCTAGGGCCCACATGACAGCTCACAGCCATCTGTAACTCTAGCTAGAGGTGTCTAAAGTGCCCTTGTCTGATCTCCATGGGCACACACTTGGTGCACCTACAAACTTATAGACAAAACGCTCATATACATAAAAAAATAAATATAGAGACTAGTTACCTACAGATAAAAACACTCATAAAGTTAAGATAAATATAAAGACTGGTTACATGGCTCAGTGGTTAGGAACACTTGTTGCCTTGCAAAAGACGCAGGTTTAGTTCCCAGAGCCTACAAAGTTACCCACAACCATCCATACCTACAGTTCCAGGGAATCTGCTGTCTTCTTCTCACCTCCAAAGATACCAGGAACACTTGTGATACACATAAATACAGGCATGTAAACACACTCATAAAATAAAAATAAATAAACCTAAAAAATAATTATAGAAAGAAAATCAGCAAGTTAAAAAAATGTTTAAGACTTTGGTATACTTAAATTTACTCTTAAATTTGAGACTGGCATTTTTCTTTGGAAAGCAGAACTCTCTGTTATTTCTTCCTTGCTTGGTAGTATGGTAAAGTGACAATAATAAAGCAAACAATATTGATTGAATCAATTAATCTAACAAAAAATGATAAATTGGTGGTGACTCGTGCCTGTAATTTCAGTACTTGGAAAGCAGAGGCAAATGGGATTTTGAGGCCAGCTTGGGCTATGTAGTAAGTTTCCAGGCAAGCCTGGGCTACATACTGAAACCCTATCAATGTCTTACTATTCCAAGGAAAGAGATGCGCTATTGCAATTTTAAGAGTGACCATTTTCTTTCTTTATCTCAACTAGCTCCCAAATAAATGAGACGAAAACTAGAAGATTTGTTAAATCAAACTCATGGCCCAATAGATGAGCAGAATTAATCTATATTCATCCTCTACACTAATCTGGCAACCTCCCAGCCAAAATTCCGAAGATATTTTCATTTTTCGTACTGGTCTGCCTCTCTCTGCTCCAGGTGTGTTTCCCATGGTGTCTCCTCGACCCTCTCCTCCTGCAGAATCCTCACTTCTCTTTCTCTCTCCTCCTCCCCTGGCTAGGATTGGAAGTCCCACCCTATTCTTCCTCTGCTCTGCAGTTAAAACCATTGGCTGATCAGCTTTTATTGACAAACCAGCGAATAAGTAGGGAGCAATGTTTACACAACATTGACATAGGAGATACTCAGATGAAGTATTACAATGCCGTATCTGTATTGCAGTCAGATACGGGGGCAGAGAAATCAGCATGTGAGTATACAAGGGTAATCTTTATACAGTGCACAATAACTGTATGCCTACAGACATGCAAAGAGAGTGCTTAAGTGCCAACACTACCCTAGGCCCTTGGACGGGATCCTCTTACTTCATTCACTCAGCACCTTTAGAAGACGAAGGGTATTGTTTGAGTAAGAAATATTTCCTAATGACTCTCTATTAAAGGCTGTGTTGCCAGCTGATGGTCTTTGAAAAGTGATTGATTCCCTGTAGCTTTGACATTACCAGTGGATTAATCCTATGTGATTTGAATGAGAATGACCTCCATAGGCTCACATATTTGAATGCTTGGTCCCTACTTGTTGGAACTGTCTGGGAAGTGTTGAGAAATAAATGTTAAAGGTTTCAAAATCCTACACAATTCCCAGTTCATACTCTCTCTCTCTCTCTGCTTTGTGTCTTAAGGTGTGGGCTCTTGGCTACTGCTCTAGTGCCACTTCTGCCTGCCTGCTGCCACGTTCTTCCCCATGATGGACAGAAACTTGAATTCTCTGAAACTGTAAGCTCTAAATAAACTCTTTCATGGTGTGTGTGTGTGTGTGTGTGTATGTGTGTGTGTGTAGACTGGCTGGGAAGTTGCCAGATTAGTGTAGAGGATAAAAATAGATTAATACTGCTCATTAAAGAACCCTGGTTTAGTTACCAGCACCCACATGGAGTTAAAACTCAAGTCCTGATGCTTCTTTTGACCTCTTCAGGCTCCTGAATGCACACGGTGCACATGCATACACTCTTTCTCACATACATACACAGAAAAAATATTTCAAAATAAAACATGGAGGGAACTATGTTAAGAGGGATAGCTTAAAGGAAAAAAGTGATAGCTGCTATGGTCAGGGTGATGGGGGGAAGGGTATAAGTGGAGGGCCCCCCAAGGAGAATCTTCAGAAAAGCCCTCAGGACAAAGAAAAATATCTAACTGTTGTATCCTTTCAGAGGGTAGAAGAAAGGTCCACAGTACATGATTTGGTTCAACATAGCTGTTACAAAGAGCACAGAGGAGCCAGGTAGTAGGTAGGACCAGGAATTAATATCTTTGGAGCCACAACACAGCATATCTTCTTAACTTTCTGTCTCAGAGAGATAGCTGAAGAGAATATGGCTTGATTTATTCATGTTAATAGAATCTGGCTACTTAGAGTCCAAGTATGATTTAGTTCAACATAGTATAGGCAACCGGCTGCTTCTATAACTTAGATATTACGAATAAAAAGCGGAGTTTTTTTAGCCTCTTTTGTTTATTGTTTAATCACACTCCAGTGCTTAGAAGTATACTTGGCACACCCCAAACATTCACCTAATAGTTTAGACTGAAGAAACCAGTTAAATGGGTCATTAAGATGTGTCCGGATTTGAGCTTCATGTGTTTGATGTTAATAATACACCCAGGAAAAACAATGTTAAAAGAACTGATGGTTCAGTTGTTTCCACTGTGAGACACAGAGACTTGCTCAGAATTATTCTCAGATGTTGGAGTGTGGCTAAAAGGGTATCTGAGGGGTGTTCCCTCAGGAGGCAACAAACATTCTAGAGCCACAGGCAGCACTGTAAATACTTTCTTCCCTTTTTCCTGTAGTTTCTTTCTTGCCCCTTCTCTGCTCCTTATCCACCAGGATGACCACTCCATTCTTTATCCTTTTGTTCCACCAGGAGCTAACTTCTCAGCCTATATTCACCAATACCCTGCAGAGCAGACCTTTCAAACCTCAGGAGTCACTGGACCCAACAATGGGAGCCACTTGTCGCCAGATACCCAGATGTAGAACTATCTTTCTCTAGTTCCTGAAGCAGGAAGCAATGTATAAGTGAGTTAAGCCCAGGATCTGAATAATACAAGACAGTTTGAGATCGATTCTTTGAATTTTAATATATATTACTTATAATTATAGTAACCTGTAAACATTGAAGAACTTTCACCTTCCATCTTCCCCTGTGCTGGTTTCAGTAGGAAAGTGTTGTGTGTACATTTAAAAACACTCTTTCTCCTTTGACCAGCCTGTGCTCCTAGCTTAGCTCCAGATCATTCGCAAGCACCCCCAATCGGGTAAAGCCAGGAGCTGCTATCTGTGCTCCGCCAGCTACCTCTTTTCCTCCTGGCTAGCTTTGCTAAGTCACCATCAACTGCCCTGTCTTCTCTCTTTCTCCTGCCCACCTTAATTCCTCAGAAGAAAAACACTAGACAGCTTTATTATTTTAAAATTAGTCAGTTAACACAATTGTTGGGCACATAATGTCCTGCCCTAAATTTATGGTTTATATCAGCCAGCCTCCACCACTGGTGGAGGCTGCCAGTTCTAGCTATCTCAAGATCTTATATGGTTGTTCAAGTTTCTCATTCCAAAGTCTGGCCAAAAGCCCCTCCCTCCTTCCTTCTTGGACCCAGAAGCCCCATTTTTTACCCTTCACCCAGCAATTGGTTTCCACCTTCTTTATTGACCAAATCTAGAACCTATTAGGGAAACATCAACTCCCCCTACAAGAAAGGTTCCCACAGACTCATGTGTTTGAATGCTTGACCCATAGAGATTGGTGCTATTAGAAAATGTGGCCTTGTTGGAGTAGGTATGGCCTTGTTGTAGAAAGTGTGTCACTGTGGGGTGGGCTTTGAAGTTTCCTATGCTCAAGCTACACCCAGTGTGGCCCATAGTCCTCTTCTGCTGCTTGTGGCTCAAGATGTAGAACTGTGGGCTCCTCCAGCACCATGTCTGCCTGCACACTACCATGCTTCCCACCGTGATGATAATTTACTAAACCCCTGAAACTGAAATCCAGCCCCAAAGTAAAGGTTTTTCTTCATAAGAGTTGCCATGGTCATGTTGTCTTTCCATAGCAATGAACCCCTAAGACATCCCCTCACCTGATCCCTCCTGTTCTCATCCTTACCACCACCCCCCTGGTCTTCTCCCCCATTTCCACCCATGATGCCTATTCTATTTCTCCTTCTCAGTGAGATTCATGCATCCTGCTAACTTAGCTTCTTTGAGTCTATGGGTTGTAGCATGGTTACATGTACTTTTAAAGCTAATATCCACTTATAAGTGAGTATATACCAAGTTTGCGTTTCTGGGTCTGGGTTGCCTCACTCAGGGTGATCTTTTCTAGTTTCATCAGTTTGCCTGCAAATTTCATGATGTCATTGTTTTTAATAGCTGAGTAATATTCCATTATGTAAATGACCACATTATTCACTCTTTGGTTGAGGGACATCTAGGTTGTTTCCAGTTTATGACTATTATGAATAAAGCTGCTATGAACATAGTTGAGCAAGTGACCTTATGGTATACTGGGAGAGGCAACTGAAGTTTGATATGGTGTGGGGTATATCTCTGGAATGAGCTAGAAACTTTGAGCAATGGAAACTCCTAGTAATCTGTGAGGCTGGCCCTAGCTAATATTCCTAGCTGTGGGGGATATGGAGACTGAATCAGCCATCTTCTGTAACCAGATAAGACTTCCAATGGAGGGACTGGGATACCAACCCAGTCACAAAACCGTAGACCCACAATTTATCCTGCTTACAAGATGTTCAGGGCTAAAAATAGAGCAGAAATTGAGGGAATAGACAACCGATGACTGGTTCAGTTTGAGACCCATGCTATGAGAGGGGGTCTGCCCCGGCACTGTTAATGTTATTCTGCTTTACTTGCAGACAGGAGCTTTGCATAACTGTCATCATAGAGGCTTCATCTAGCAACTGATGGAAATGGATACAGAGACTCACAGCCAAACATTAAGCAGAGCTTGGGAAATCCTGTGGAAGAGGGGGAGGAAGGATTATAGGAAAGGGGAACGGTGGGTCAAGGACACGCCAAGGAAACCTACAGAATCAACTAACCTGGGCACATAAGAGCTCACAGAGACTGAATCGCCAACCAGAGAGCATGCATGGGACGGACCTAGATTCTCCACACATATGTAACAGTTGTGTATCTTGGTCTTCTCATGGGACTCCTAGCAGTGGGAGCAGAAGCTGTTTTTGACTCTGTTGCCTGCCTTTGGGACCCTTCTAACCTACCGGACTGCCTCATCTAGCCTCAATAGGAGAGGATGATAGTCATACTTACTGCACTTTGATATGCCAAGACTGGTTGATATTCATGGGAGGCTTCTCCTTTTCTGAACAGAAAGGGAAGAGGAGTAGGTGAGGAGGTGGATGGGCAGGGAGAACTGGGAGAAGCTGAGGGAGGGGAAACCAGTCAGGATATAAAGTAAATTAATTAACTAAAATAAAAAAAAAATTGGAATAGAAATAGTCAAAGTATAGGTAAGAAAAGAAAGTAGCCTGGGGTTCTAAGCACTTGGGAGTTTAGCTCTAAGCACTTTCTCCCTTGCATAGATGATCTTCCTTTTGTGAACATGATGTCATAGGCTGTGCTGCTATACCAGAAAACCTGTGACCCCACAATTAATAAAGAATAGAGAAGTGTTTTTTTTCACAGTTATGGAGGCATGTCTTTGTCATGGCATTGACAGATATTGTTGTCTGGTGATGGCTGCTCTCCATTTCCAAGATGGCACCTCATTGCTGTGTCATCCAGAGGGAAAGGATGCCCAGTCTTTAGAAGACAGAAGTGGCCGGGCAAGTGAGCCCAAGGCGTCATAAAGCCTCTTTTAGAAGCACCTTAATCTTATTCACTAGAGGTGGAGCCCTTGTGGCTCAATAGAGAGACAGATGGAACTCTTATGGCTCAAAGAGACTCCGTGATATTAAATTTTATATGTAGAATGTTTTTGTTGACATTTTGAGCTCATCCAATGGCCCTTGACAGAGAAAATACAGCTTTGAGGTAACAGGAGTTATCACTCCTCTCTCAAGGTAAGTTTTGTTTTTGCAAATTCATTGCCATGTACTTAAAGATTCGAAAAGCTTACCCTTAATGTGTTCCCCTGAGGATTGACAATTCTATGCCAGGTAACAATAGAGTCAAGAACTGGCTAAAGTGGGAGCTGTGACTATCAAGAGGTTGAGTCACAAGGCAGACAGGTGTGGGGAGGTGGGGAGAAGGGTGTGACAAGTCCAGACATCTCTAAGTACTTCTCCAGCCATTGGCAGCAATGTGACTCAGAAAAGCAAACGCGTCCTCTCACATTTAAACAATTAAATAACAATGTGGAAAATTTATCTGACAGTTCTTGGCTCTCTCATAGGTGTGTCGGGCTCACCTGTCCCCAAATAGGAATCAAGGCCAGCTGGCCTGGTAGTGATGTCTGATATGCCAACACACCCAGAAGCCTTGGTGGGAAGCCCGAGGAAGCACATGATAGCAGCTGGCACACTGGAGTACTTGGCCCTCAGGATTCCACTCTGGGAGAGCATCTTGTCGGTGATCATTAAGCCTGGAGCCTGGTGCGGACCTGAGCATTCAGGCTAAAGAAACATCTTCTGGAGAGGTTTGAGAAGGACAAGTTTCTTTCTGAAAAAAGGATTCACTAGTGTGCCCTTGGCTTGGTGTTTTTGGGTGGTGTGTAAGAACACAATAGCTGCCATTGTATAACGTTAAGATTGACAGCCTGGGACCTGTCTGTAGATACGACTAATGGAGGAAAGCTGAAAGGGAGATGAAGGCAGGAAGCTCAGGGCTGTCACTTGCCTGGGAGCCATCAATCACAGGGTGTTCGTTATGTGAATAAGAAGTTTTCCTTGGGATGCTTAGTGAAAATGCTTAGCCACAAATGTTCTTACACCATTATGGTCCCTCACTGTCTTCATTACCAAGGTTGTTATTGTTGCTAGGTGGCAATAGAAGCTTCCAGATTTCCTCCCTATTTCCCTCTCTTTAGGCCGAAGGCAGAAAAGGCAAACACTGATTCATCTATACTTCTAGGTCAGCTGTGATCTTGAGCAACTGTTTAGCTGGAATTCTGGACTGAGATCCTCTAACAGAGCCTGGACATGTTGGCTTTAAGTCTTGAAGCATTAGAACTGCTGCCACACTGATGTCTGCAAAGACACCTGTTTATTCTACACCAGGAGTCACTGAAAGTTACCAGCCAGTCTCCCCATCAGCCCATTACAAAACAAAGAAGGCAAAACAAGTGGTTCATGGGATTCTGAAGCCAACAGATGCACAAAGCCAGAATCACTGCAGGATAGGGAAAGCTGCAAGCCTGGGGTTGGAGGGAAGGATCAGCAGTTAAGACCTGAGGTCAGTTCCTAGCAACCACATGGAGGTCCACAAAGGTCTATGACTTCAGTTCCGGGACATCTTATGCCTTCTTCTGGCCTCAAAGGGAAATTGCACTAATGTGCACATACACACAAACATATACACATACAATTAAAAATAATTTTTAAAATGGTGAAATGGCACAAATTATTATCAAAATGTTCTGAAATGTAACATTACACACCATACACATACACACACACAAACACGTACACACGGAATTTGCCTTGATGTTTCGTGAGCAGGGAGAAGTGGATCTTGGCTTAATAAGAGGTTTGAGAAGATTTCCAGAAGAAAGTGCTTTCTAGTCTAAATTTTGGAGAAATAACTTGCAACTTCAATTTTTTTTCAAAACCTATCTTTAATGATGGTTCTTAAATGCTTTAACTTCCCTTGTAGCCCACCACCCACCAGAGGTAGTGGGAAAGAAAGGATATGGGGGAGTGGACCTGTTTAGAAAGGTTCTTTGGAGCAACTCCCATCTGTGTTGTCTGGAAATCGGCAGTTCAGTTCACAGCTCAGTAGCAGCAGCTTGATGCACTCGCAAACACTTTATGGATACACCAGGAGTCCTGTTCGGTAGAGTCGGGATAGCAAACAAGAATCAGCAGTGGTGGCACTACCTAGCAGAGACAGCCAGACCTCAGCCTCAGCACAAGTCATTAGGAGGGACCAGGGCCAACAGGAACAACAGGAAAAGTTCTCAGCTGTGCCTCTATCAGAGAAGCAAAGATCAGCAAAGACTCGAGACCAACAGGCACAGCTCGCTCTATAAGCAAGCCTACCAGAAGTGTTTTGGTGCATTTCTCTCTATGGAGTTCTGACAAATGGAGCTCAACTACACAATGTAAGGTGGACCAATACATGAGTGTTGTTATAGAGGAATTCTTCATCACGTGTCCTTTCACAAGCAGAATACCTGTGAAAGTATTTCACCTGTGTCTGCTGCAGCATAACGTTCCTTCACTAGTCTGCCTTCGTCTTTTACCTGTGTCTGTGTCAGTGAAATGTTCCTTCACATGTTTGCCTTAGCAAAACACGTCCAGCACAACTGACTTCCCTAGAACCCTTAAGTTTCCACTTCAATAATTACTCAAGTCTTTGAAAATGGGCATTAAGACAAGGAAGGCAACTCGAGAGAAAAGGCAGAGCTGTAAACAAGGCAGTGTGAGACAAGGGCATATAGCTTTGTACTTGGGAACGAGTGAAGCTTGTTGAACCCAGCAAGACCTGAAGGGCCAGGAAGGCCTGGGACTTATCAGCTCTCATGTGCCATGAACATGTAACTCCTGCCCCCTTAGCCTCTTCCCTCTTAGCTGCTTCCCAGGAGCCAGAACAACAACGACAAAAACAACAACAATCTGGGAAGAAAGAAAAAGGAAACTAACTCCAAGAAAAGGTGTTCCTGATACTGTTAAATCACTTGAGTGGAGATTCAGGCAAGGGAAGGAGAGCTCCTTAATCCAGGGCAGCCTCCTTCTTCAGACAACCTAGGTAGATGGGCAGTACCACGCGCAGCACGTACAGCACTACGTGGGGCTGCAGCAGCAGCAGCTGACTTGCCCTTTAGCTGCCTGTGCCCCACTCGTCCAGGCCCTGGAACAGTGGTTTTCAGAACCATGCGCTCAGGGTGCAGGTCGGTCTAGGAGGTATATTTAGTATATTTATATCCACACCTCCTGGAAGCCGGTGTGGCAACAGTATTGTAAGCTCCCCAGCCTGGTCTCAGCACCCCTTAGAGCAGCATTTTCCCAGTGGTGTTCCTCTATTCTGGAAGGTCCTGGTCTAGTGATGTTGAACGGTTGCTGTGATGGTTGGACCTCATACTTTGCTAAAAGCTCACATACTGTAAAACTTCCAGGATGTCTAGTTGGGAGCTGGGGTGGTGGTGTGTTACACTGTTTTCTAAGTGTATTTGATACAGAAAACCAATCTCTCTTGTTTTTCTTCTCTCTCCTCCCTTTCTCTCCCTTCCCCTTCCTTTCCCTTCCTTCCCCTCCCCCTTCATTCCTTCCCTCCCTGCTCTCTCCCTTTCTGCTCCCCACTTCTCTGCATTTCTAAAGAAGATGCATGGCACAGGAAAAGCGGTATGAAGCCCTCACCTAGGAGAGAATGATCCTGTATGTAGAGAAAAGTTCAGAAATGGAGATTTTCATTGCTGGAGGAGAGGGGCCAGGGCAGGGTGGGCTGACTGGCACCAGTTGGCAAGGATTTCCATGTAGTGGGTGCTCCAGGTGATGAGCAGCAGATGCTTTGGCTTAGAGCTGGTTGTTCTCTGGCAGGGCCAGGGCCTCCAGAGAAGCTCCTAGGCGCTTGGAGGTGGTAATCATGTCACCAGAGGACTCCACTTCCCCGCGAGAACAGAATGACATGTCTGGGGTTGGGCTGTGATCTGTGGGCACCAGAGGGAGGCACTAGGTTCTTACTCATGAAGTTTTAAAGCTTATTGAAGCCGCCTGCTGAAGCCTGCCTGTCTTCTCTCATGCTTGCTTTCACAGGAATTTTAGGGAAAATCCGAATGGGCCCTTGCAGCAGTCAACAGACACACACTTGCTTATACCAGAAAGTCAAAGAAGTTGAAAAGAGGGGAGACTAAATTGGCATCTCCCCAGAAACTGGTCTGCTCTGGAGAAGGAAGGTGAAGCCCTCAGAAGACAACAGTTACGTCTTTGCTTCAGCGCATGACATAAGTGCAGATGTCCCTGCCTGTGTGACTGAGCTTCCACTCTTGATGGATAAGGCGGTGACAGTGCTGCAGAGCCAGGCAGGGTGGGGAACCTGGCTGTGGCTCTCCCTCCTCTGGGCTCAGAAACATGGTGCACGTCAGCTTGAAATGAGGATAGAGTGAGTATCAGGTTATACATCGAGCTGGTCCCAGAGAGAAAGATAGTGGAAAGAATGAAGGGAGAGCAGGAAGAGAAGGAAAGGAACTGGCATGGAATTGCTTTGGGCTATTATATGTGCAACTCAATTAGGCTTCACCATAACACTCATGGTGAGTCTGCCTGTCACCCCCAGGGAACATCCTATCAAGTAATGGAGGGGTCCAGAGGCTTGCCCACACCACACAGTGAGGATGCAGCCTCCTATCTGCCCAGCTGAATGCTTGGATGTAGGTGGGAAGGAAAAGGCAGACAACATGCTGATGGTGGAGGGGCCAGAGAGGCCGGCTCAGACATGCTATGTAAAGATGCTGGCTTGTGGCGTCCCAGGACTAGAAACCAAAAGAGCAAGTTAAAGGCTATGTCTCAGGCAATGGCGGCACCCAGAGATTAGAGCGGGAGCTCCAGATGACCATTTAGTGTTTTCTCTGGATTCTTCTCTCAGAAGCCTCTGCTCTGAAGCACCCTTTTTCTTGATGATGTTTGTTTTTCTATTAACTTGTTTCCTTGGAGCTGTCAGGGAGGACAGTTGCCCTCTGAGTGGGTTAAAGAACTGGGAGAGACTTGGATGTTCTCTTGAGGTTAAGGACCATCCATGGGAACTGGGTTCACTCGTCTCTGTCCCTCATAAATGAGGTTTCTGTGTTGAATTCATCTAGACCTGCTATTTCAACGAAGCCACAGGCTTCTGAGAAAGATGGCCACAGGATCCTATGGCCAGAGAGTAATTAGAAATGCACAGCTCGGGCAGATGCCCACTTCTGACAGGAGCAGTAAACGGAACAGCCATTTCTAAAATAGGCAAGGAAGGCCAGATCATATTGTTCCTCAGCTCTGACCACAGGCTGCATGCGGCTCGCCATCCACCCACATCTACCAGGCATGGCAGAGCTCCATTCTGAAACCTCTGGAGATACAGTCCTGTCTCCACGGATGACTCAAGAGAGTCCGTTTTCTGGTTCCTGGTTGGCTTTCCCCTACTTTCAGAGACAGGGACTCTGGCACCACAGCTCTGCTCAGCCGCAGCCTCCCCTTCCTCTTCCTACTCCCCAGAATGTTAAGAAGCTGGACCCATGTCTCACTGTCTTCCAGAGGCAGGAAGGACAAGGCAGGGAGGAAGTGAGTGGCCTGGAGGGGACTCGGGGATAGGCACAAATGAAAGCGAATTCTCCTTCATGTTCCCTTTTGTAGTAATAGCAAAATAAGGGTCAAAAGGTCATCAAGTTCATAACCCAGGACTACCCACTCCAGAAAACTTACCAGGAAGATGGTGTGTACTCTATCTTGGTCATCTGCACTGATCTGAAGTTTTCTAACAGTAGCAAAGGAGGCTCCTTCCTGCCCTCTGTGGAGCTAGATGCTTCCAGACAAGGCCATTCTGAATACTCTGAATGGCAAAAGGCTAATAAGAGACCCTCGAATGTCTCTGTGTGTTGTCAGAGGTAGGAACGTGGGTATGGGGGTATGTGGGTATGTGCCTACACACACATTTTGTGAGAGCTGAGGTTGTCCGTTCTTATTAATACTTCTTATTGGATATTTTTGACCACATGGAATTTAACTTAGTTTCCTTTATTGAGACATGATTCATATCCCACACAGTTCACCTGATTCAAGTCAACACTCGATGATTATATAGTCACAGAGCTGTCTAAGTACTACCACTAATGGAATATTTTCAGCACACCCCAAAAGAAATCCCTCCCACACTCCATACCCAGTCTTCCCCTAAATTCCCCCAATTCTCCTCGCCTTAAGAAATCACTAATCTACTTTATGTCTCTAAAGATTTATAAACGATGACTATTTTATATAAATGGAACAATGTGATATGTATGTTTTTAGGTTTTAGTTTTTAGTTTTTAGTTAAACAGGTTCTCACATGTAGTCTTGGCTAGCTTAGGCCTTGAACTCAGAGATCCACCTACCTCTGCCTCTGGAGTGCTGGGATTAAAGGCATGCACCACCATGCCCTGCCAATACCTGCTTTGTAAACTAGCTTCCTTCACTTAACATAATATTTTCAATTTATGTTTCAACACATACTCACGTTTTTCCACAGTGGCAAACCATTCTGTTGTGTCTGCCCCTAACTGAGTGACTCATTCCTCATGTACATCGGGGCCATGTCCACTACAGACATTCATACACAAGGTGTTTTAAGGATTTTTTTTTCTTTTTAAGATTTATCTATTGGTATGTGTAAGTGCACTGTAGTTGTCTTTAGACTCTCCAGAAGAGGGTGTCAGGTCTCATTACGGATGGTTGTGAGCCACCATGTGGTTGCTGCGATTTGAACTCAGGACCTTTGGAAGAGCAGTCAGTGCTCTTAACCACTGAGCCATCTCTCCAGCTCCCCATACACAAGCTTTTATGAGAATAGATGATTTTCAATCATCTCCTGTATATACCCAAAAGTAGAGTTCCTGAAATATAATCATTTATTGAATATTTTGAGGGGCTATATTGCTTATTTCCACAGTGCACCCCAATAGTCATGCATCAGGGTTTCGATGCCTTTATGGACTTGCTACCATTTCACCATCTCCTTTTGATTTTTTTTTTTTTTTCTGAGACAGGGTTTCTCTGTGTAGCCCTGGCTGTCCTGGAACTCACTTTGTAGACCAGGCTGGCCTCGAACTCAGAAATCCACCTGCCTCTGCCTCCCGAGTGCTGGGATTAAAGGCATGTGCACCACCGCCTGGCTTCCTCTGATTTTAATCTCCAAGTGTGAATGTTATCTGCATCTCATTGTTTGATTTTTCTTGGTGGCTTGAGCCTATGGTCCCAATAGCCAAATCCTCCATCTTTCTCTCTCTTTCTTTGCTCTTCATGTCACTGTACACCAAGGAGAACTGAGTTCTCTCCTGGGCCATGAAGGCACCAGCTCCCTGAGCACTCCTGGGCCATGAAGGCACCAGCTCCCTGAGCACTCCTGGGGAAGGGGATTTGGGTGTGCTTTGATAAGTTTGCAGGTTTACCACCACTAAATTCTTGTCAGTTGCTTCTTCTTTAAAAGTCTCTGACCAGGGGTGGGGTGGGGGTGGGGTGGGCTGGAGAGATGGCTTAGCAGGTACGAGTACTGACTCTTCTTCTTGAGGTTCCAAGTTTAATTCCCAGCAGCCACATGGTGGTTCACAACCTATAGTGTACTCATATACATAAAATAAATAAAATCTTTTTTAAAAAGTCTATGATGGTATTAAAATTCTGAGGGCTTTCTCATCTTCCAGAGACAGAAAGTCTGCTCCCACTGCCCATGCTAGGCAGGTTCCAATCCCCTGTAACTCCAGTCCCAGGAGATCCAACACCTCTCCTGGCTTTCTTGGGTACCTGCGTACATACCGCATGCACACCCACACAGACACACATACAGCTATGTATAACTAAAACAAACCAAAACAAGACATCTCCATAGCTCTATTCACAAAAGAGGTTTTCAATAAGTAGATAGCATAAATAAAAATGTGAAGGATGGGTTGGAGAGATGGCCCAACAGTTAAGAGCATTTCTTGTTTTTGAAAAAGACCTGAGTTCAACTCTAAGTATTCATGCTGGGTAAACTACAACAGCCTGCAACTCCAGTCCCAGAGGCATCCTAAGCTTATGGTTCCTGCACTCACACTAACATACCCCCACACAAGTATGGAATTAAAAATAAAGTCTTAAATAAATAAATGAGACAATATCCTAACTATCAAACAGTATGAGATGTAATAACCAAATGCAATGCATAGAATGTACGTAATGTATATAGTGCATTTCTACCACAGTTTGAACAAAACAGTAGAAAAAAACATCGGGGGAGCAATCTGCAAAGGTGTTAGAGGACACTAAAGAGTTGTTGCTAATTATGGCAGCCATGATTAGAGCATTGTCTTATGGGCAAGCATAGCCATGCTGCCAGAGTATCTATTGAGGTAAATAACAGTGTCTGGAATTTGCTTCAATACGTATCAGCACAGAGAAAGATAGGTAGGTAGATGGATGGATAGATAGATAGATAGATAGATAGATAGATAGATAGATAGATAGATTTACAGATTGATAGGAAGAGAGAGAGTGTGTGTACATGGCTGGCAAAATCTAGACAGGATACAGCAGCTCCCTCTCTATCTTCTACTTTTATGTTCATTTATAATGCTTAATATCAATATCACCACCACCACCACCACCAATCATGACTGTGGAGACAATGCTATAATCTGAATATGGACTGAAAAAATTAGAAAACAGGTGATCTTGGACTGTAGAATACATTTCATTATATCCAGTTGGTATATTTTTAGATTTATTATTTTTCAAGTAGCTAACTTACATACAGGACTCTGACTTAAAATCTACAGTATAAACTGATGTTTTTATGTGGGTTCAGGTCTCTATTTCTTTTAGCATGAGTCTTTCTGACTGACATTTGCATTGCTTTATGTTAGCTATAGCCAAATGTCTCCTCTGTAATTTAACTTTAGTTTCTTCAAAGAGAGAGCAAGGGTCCTAGGCAGTATAGGATGGTTTGTCTTCATGTATTTTTCATCCAGCAATACCACTTACATATCAACATTGGTTGTAAAGGCATCTAGGAATTGAGTATTCTCATCCCTTAGTTTGCTTTTCAACCGAACTCCCTTTACACACTTGCATTTAATCAATTCATATAATGGTTAAGTAAGTTACACTGTCTTGACCACAAGGACTATGTCACCTTCAGACCCGAGGAAAAGTGCAACTGTGTCTTGAGAAGCACGCTGCTTAGCTGCCATGAGCAGAAACAGATGGTGCAGCCTTGTACCTGAGAGGCACTGTTACAAGAATAGAGAGAGGGCTGGCCTCAAAATTCATGTGTTGGAGCTTAACTCCCAAGGCAATGGTGTTAGGAAGTGGCAACCTTACGAGCAATGACCTCATGGATTGATTCACACTGTAAAAGGAATGTGTGTGTGTGTGTGTGTGTGTGTGTGTGTGTGTGTGTGTGTGTGAGAGAGAGAGAGAGACAGAGACAGAGACAGAGACAGAGAGAGAGAGAGAGGATCTACTTCCATTTGATTTTCTCCAATGTTAGGACTTGGGAACAGGCACCATCTATGGTATGCATACCATACACCTAATCTTCTGCTTCTTGGCCTTGGGCTTCTCGTCTGTAGGGCTGTATAAAGTCAGCTCATGTTCTTTGTAGAACTTTAGACCTTTGCAGTCTAAAGTGTCTGCTGTGGCAGCAGTGTCCTGGTTTCATTTTGGTTGCTGTAATAAAATACTGACCAAAAGCAATTTTTTTTTTTTTTTTTAGAAAGGAAGAGTTTATTTGGCTTATATTTCCAGGTCATAGTCCACCATTGAGGGAAGTCAAGATAGGAACTCAAGCAGAAATCTGAACCAGAAACCATGGAGGAATGCTATGATTGGCTTACTTTCAAGATTGTGGTTAGCAAGCTTAGTCCAGGACTACCTTCTTGTGTATGATGTTGACCATAGGGGACTGAGCCCTGTTAAATAAGTTACCAATCAATGGCATTCCTCACAGACATGCCCACATCCAATCTGGAAAGTCCCTCAACTGAGATTCTAGGCCGTGTCAAGTTGACATTTAAAACTAACTAGGACAAGCATGAGCCAAGACATAAATCATGATGTGTATATTCAATTATGAAGATGGCAATCTAAATAGCTCATCCAATAGCTGCTTCTGGCAACCTAAGTCAATTGACTGAATTGTCTTCCATTGAGTTCTTCCAGCAATGAGTACCTGCCTAACACATATGTCGAGTCTGAAGTATGAAGCACAGTCTTTGGCTGTGCTTCATTCAATCTGCCCAGTAGTGGCCATGACTAGGAAATGGGGAGTTAGGGAACAAAGCCTCCCACGGAGGGAGGCGAGTGATTTTCAGTCAAGCAGGGCTGGCTGCTACCCACTTCTACAGTTATTTGTTCATCTGGTTCTTGTGTTTATGCTGAAAATCATGGCCAGCAACTGACTCTCAAGCCTTTGGGGCTTTCAGCATGTCCCCCTGGGGTGAGGCTGGGAGTGGCTGAGTGTTTGTTTTCCTCTGCCAGGTGGTTTGGCAGCCATGTCCTTGTAGAACACAGTGTGTTCCTGTGAGAGAGTTCGAGTGAGTCACTGTGGGTCAGATATGACGTAAGCTATGGAAGGTACCTTTGGGAGCACTGCTACAGACTCCCTGCTTCTCAGATGGAGAGAGAAGTGTAAGTAAGAGGCCATGACTTGGCTTTTCACTGACTTGGCTATCACACTGACCATTGTAGTCAGCAGATACAGGGATGCAATTGTGCACCAATTCCGAACTTCTGCCCACGATTCTCTGAAGCTTAGAGAGACACCCCGGGATCTCTGGGTGACAATTATCAAGAACAAAAGTGATCATTGAAAGCTAAGAAGGCAATTATAACATCTAAGACTCACTACTGAATGAGAATGGATTTTTGATGATCATGTAGCCCAAAGTTCAGGGCAGGCTGGTGATGGAATTGTCTAAGGCCTTAGCTAAAACAAGCAAATGAATGCTAAAGACTGAGAAACTGGAACATGGAAATGCATGCTATCCAAGCTATTGACCATAGTAACCAAGCGGGCTTGGTTAATTTTATTTCACATGTCTCTACCTCCTGTACCTGATATGTGATAGCTTCTAGATATGATGTTTTTTTCAAAGGTTATGAAACTTATCACTGGATTGATACAACATTTGTTCCATGAGGAGATTAAAGGTCTCAAGAAGATTGTTGGTGTAGTAAGGGTTTTGAAGTTGGCCTTGAGAAGGGGACTGGATTCTGAGGGTGATTTATGGGAGTAAGGAAGAGTGTGCTCTCACCGAGGAGGGGCAGACATGTTACAGATGCAGAAGGGAGTGAACGATCTTGAATTTGGAGAGTCTTGGCACATCCAGCTGGTCACAGTGTGGAGCTGAAGTAAGGGTATGAATGTATGGGCTTGCTGCCAAAGACCCGAAACTCTCTGTCCCTTCATTCTTTAGGTGTCAAACACATGTTCTGTTTTGAGGAGGGGAAGATACACATGAACCCTTCTCATCTACTAGACAGTCCTGATTCTCAAAGATTTCCCCCGCACCATCCAAACACACTGTTCTAGTCAGGACAAAACTGACTTTCTTTTTTTTTTTCTAACAATTTTTATTATATATTTTCTTCATTTACATTTCAAATGCTATCCCGAAAATCCCCTATACCCTCCTCCATCCCCCACCATGCTCCCCTACCTACCCACTCCCACATCTTGGCCCCGGCATTCCCCTGTACTAGGGCATATAAAGTTTGCATGACCAAGGGGCCTCTGTTCCCAATGATGGCCCACTAGGCCATCTTCTGCTACATATGCAGCTATAGACACGAGCTCTGGGGGTACTGGTTAGTTCATATTGTTCTTCCACCTGTAGGGTTGGAGACCCCTTCAGCTCCTTGGGTACTTTCTCTAGCTCCTCCATTGGAAACCCTGTGTTCCATCTAATAGGTGACTGTGAGCATCCACTTCTGTGTTCACCAGGCACTAGTATAGTCTCCCACGAGACAGCTATATCAGGGCCCTTTCAGCAAAATCTTGCTGGCGTATGCAATAGTGTCTGCTTTTGGTGGCTGATTATGGGATGGATCCCTGGCTGCAGCAGTTACTGGTTGGACCATCCCTTTGTCTCAGCCCCACACGTGATCTCTGTAACTCCTTCAATGTGTGCTTTGTTCCTAATTCTAAGAAGGGGCGAAGTGTCCATACTTTGGTCTTCATTCTTCTCAAGTTTCATGTGTTTTGCAAATTGTATCTTGGGTAATCTAAGTTTCTGGGCTAATATCCACTTATCAGTGAGTGCATGGTATGTTAGTTCTTTTGTGATCGGGTTACCTCACTCAGGATGATACCCTCCAGATCCATCCATTTGCCTAGGAATTTCATAAATTCATTGTTTTTAGTAGCTGTGTAGTACTCCATTGTGTAAATGTACCACATTTTCTGTATCCATTCCTTTGTTGAGGGACATCTGGGTTCTTTCCAGCATCTGCCTATTATAAATAAGGCTGCTATGTACATAGTGGAGCATGTGTCCTTATTACCAGTTGGAGCATCTTCTGGATATATGCCCAGGAGAGGTATTGCAGGATCCTCTAGTAGTACTATGTCCAATTTTCTGAGGAACCGCCAGACTGATTTCCAGAGTGGTTGTACAAGCTTACAATCCCACCAACAATGGAGGAGTGTTCCTCTTTCTCCACATCCACGCCAGCATCTGCTGTCGCCTGAAGTTTTGATCTTAGCCATTCTGACTGGTGTGAGGTAGAATCTCAGGGTTGTTTTGATTTGCATTTCCCTGATGATTAAGGATGTTGAACATTTTTCAGGTGCTTCTCAGCCCTTCGGTATTCCTCAGCTGAGAATTCTTTGTTTAGCTCTGTGCCCCATTTTTAATGGGGTTATTTGATTTTCTAGTGTCCACCTTCTCAAGTTCTTTATATATATTGGATATTAGTCCCTTATCTGATTTAGGATTGGTAAAGATTCTTTCCCAATCTGTCGGTGGCCTTTTTGTCTTATTAACAGTATCTTTTGCCTTACAGAAGCTTTGCAACTTTGTTAGGTCCCATTTGTCAATTCTTTATCTTACAGCACAAACCTTTGCTGTTCTATTCAGGAATTTTCCCCCAGTGCCCATATCTTCGAGGCTTTTTCCCACTTTCTCCTCTATAAGTTTCAGTGTCTCTGGTTTTATGTGGAGTTCCTTAAACCACTTAGACTTGACCTTAGTACAAGGAGATAAGAATGGATCAGTTCGCATTCTTCTACATGATAACTGCCAGTTGTGCCAGCACCATTTGTTTTTTTTCCACTGGATGGTTTTAGCTCCCTTGTCAAAGATCAGGTGTGTGGATTCATTTCTGGATCTTCAATCCTATTCCATTTATCTACCTGTCTGTCGCTGTACCAGTACCATGCAGTTTTTATTACAATTGCTCTGTAGTAGAGCTTGAGGTCAGGCATGGTGATTCCCCCAGAGGTTCTTTTATTGTTGAGAATAGTTTTTGCTATCCTAGGTTTTTTGTTATTCCAGATGAACTTGCAAATTGCCCTTTCTAAATCATTGAAGAATTGAGTTGGAATTTTGATGGGGATTGCATTGAATCTGTAGATTGCTTTAGGCAAGATAGCCATTGTTACTATATTGATCATGTCAATCCATGACCATGGGAGATCTTTCCATCTTCTGAGATCTTCTTCAATTTCTTTCTTCAGAGACTTAAAGTTCTTATCATACAGATCTTTCACTTCCTTAGTTAGAGTCACACCAAGATATTTTATATTGCACAACTGGCTTTCCTGAGAAATACTTTCTGCTCTTGGAAGCATCCTCTTTATAGTCCTGGTGACCAGGGCTCAATTGGCTCAGGAAGTGTAGGGAGGCAAGCGCATTAGACACGCTGGAAGAAGATGTTTGCTGAACATTCTTCATTCTCCAGAAGGGTTCAGGCACAGTTCACATTCGAGGCTGGAGTTTGAGCCAGTGCTAATGGGTATCAGTACCTGCTTGCCCCAAGACCTTAAGCTGTATTTGTTCTTGTGCCTACAGGGGAAGCAACCACAACTGCTCTCTGGGTACTTCCTCCTACCCGCTCTACTTTCGCTAAGCCTTTCGGATTTGATTAACGTTTTAAGAGCAGAGTTAGAACTTTATGGTTATCTGCTGATTTGGTCTAGCCAATAAGTTTCTAATTTCTTTTGCATTTATTTAATTAGTGTTGGGGAACAGGTATGTGCATGCCATAGTGTCTGTCTAAAAGTCAGAGGACAATTTAATGGAGTTGGTTCTTTCTTCTCACCTTGTGGATTCCAGGGATTGAACTCAGGTCCAGGTTTGTGGCAAGTGTTTATAGCCATTGAGCCACACTGCTGGCCCCAATAACTGTTTTTATTGGTAAGTGGGGTCATCTAATTCATGTCTAGTCACAATCACTCTTGACCTGGTCTTGGTAGTTAGATTAAAGGACTGGCACTCTGCACCAATAAAGTACTTACCTAAGACTTGTGCCTTGGTGCTGGGGGAAAGAATACTTTGTTCTGGAGTTTTCAGATTGTGGTTCCCATGACAATGGTGCTGTGGGTCCCACCTCTCTGAGTCTTGCTTCTTTCACTCCTTCATAGGTGATGCTCTGTTTGGCTCAAAAATCTTTCTGCCTGTGAATCTCCTTTTCAAGGTGGTCTCCCTGAAAACGCAGCAGAAGGGTTGGGGAGGTCATTGATGTTTGACTTGTCAGAAAATTTCCCTTTCATCTATAGTATAATTAAGACAGAAATAGGTAAGGATTCAGGAAGCATTCAGAAGCCGTTTCACATGTTTACTAAAGGGAATTTCAAACCAATAGTCTCTTTTCTGCTATCAAGAATATTTTAGGATAAGCTCAAAGCAGTTTTGCCTATAGTCATGGAGTGGCCTCTCAAAGATGTTTTTGCCCCCATCTTTATCAAGAATGCTCTGCATATCCAAGGGTTGCTCTGATCGGAAGATTTCAGAGAAGTTTGTGGTTTGTGTTGGTCGAGATTCACTTCCTTTTTGCTGAGTGGGTAATGATGACAGATGCCTCGGAACCAGCAGGTAAGGAGTGCCCAATAATGGCCAGTCTGCTAACTCCAGTCACTTTCACTGTCTAGTCACAGACAAGATTGCTGTTTTAAAGTCTAGGGCCAGCAAAACGACAGCAGCCACTCCTAAAGCCAAGACAACTTGATCTATCTCTAGGGCAGGCAAAGGTGTGTGGCCCCAGGGCCAGGGGTGCCTCACTCTTAGCCATAAATAGAGATAGTATCTTTCTGTACTCTACTGGCCAAGCCATGTGCCTGGGGGGTCACTGTGACCGCTTGGAAGACTGTATACATTTCTCCAGTCTTCACAAAGGTGCCCACAGAAGGAAGGTTCAGCCTGCCAAGAAGATCTGCCCTCCCCTCTCCCACATAATCCTTTTCTTCTTTAAAAAAACAAAGGAGCTTGGGGCCCAGCTTAGAGTCCAGCATGGGCTTGCCAGGAACAGGGGCATACCTGTCATCTGCAGGTGTGTTCATGGTTCATGGAGCATGGAAGTTTAATGTATTTTCACATTGGCTAGGAATGTGTTTGCCTGTTATTCTAGCTTATAGCCAGACAAGAAAGATTAGTGCCGGGCATGTTGCGTTTACTGAAAAGCTCAGAAAACCAAGGGAGGATAAATGGTGTGCTTCCTTTCCTCTGTTATATACCTGTGTCAAACGGAGATTTGGGGCACCATCTTGAAAACTGTCCTGTGATAACTCCACCTTCTTGTTAATAATAGGTCCTTGTTAATAAAAACCAGGGGTTAGCCAAAGGCCATGCTTCAATCCTCTTTTCATGGCCAGGGCCTCTTGGCCCACAGCGAAGGGACAGAAAAACCTAGGTACAGGATCAGGCCACTTCTGACATGAGCAAAGGAACCTAAGGCTGGTGAGAGAGTGACCATGTTTGTGTCCCAAACCCACAATCTGAGGGTGACAGAAAGAACTATTTCTTTGGAGATCTGAGAGTCAATGGGAAAGGAGCTTGGCTTTGGGTTGTTCTCTGCCCCACTTAACTTTTCAATCACGTTAACCAGCGAATACATAAAACTAGCATAAGAAGTGCCAGAGTGCACTTGCAGAGCAGCAAGGACAGGAAGGGTCACTGGCCTCTTTGGATGACTTAGCCTCTGATTTTGTCATTGTTTTGATGGAGGAACTCTTTCTAATGGTCGTGGAAAGCAGTAAGTCATGAATGATTTAGCAAGATGGAGTTTGCCATCTGGATCCAGGAAGTGAGACAGAGAGAGAGAGAGAGAGAGAGAGACAGACAGACAGACAGACAGACAGACAGACAGACAGAGAGATAGAGACAGAGACAGAGACAGAGACAGAGACAGAGACAGAGACAGAGACAGAGAGAGCACATTGTGTGGATTAGAGGATGACAGGCAGGATTTGGAGACAGAGGCAGTTAAATATCTGATGGGTAAGCTGGTCCCTATCTTGCAAGCTCACCTTTTTTATGAGCTTGTCCTGGGTTAAAAAGCCAGGTCACATAGTCCTAGCCTCTACTCTCCTCCAGTGTGTTGGGAGGTGCAGAATTCCCTGCTTTGCGGAGCAGTGTCTCAGGCTTCCAGACATAAACAGCACATCCTACAGACAGACATTGTTGAGTCAGGTTCAGGACACAGGAGCCCACAGAGATCAGATGACAGTCACCCCTAAAGAAAATGAAGGCTTCCTGGGCAAACTTTGAATTCCAGAGTTAGAGTGAAGCATCTGGGAAAAGAAATCCAGGGGGAGGTAACTGCAGAAGGGACTGCAGCTGCTGCTACCTCTGTGGGTGAGGACCTAGAGAAAGTCCAGAATGTTTGTCTGCACAAACATCCCTTGATCACAGGAAGTCCACCCCTTTCCTCCACTTGCCTCCCTCCCTCCTATACTTTTGCCTTCCCCCCACCCACCATCCATCCACCCATTATCTACCCATCTCTCTTCTCTGTACATTCAACTATCTACCTCTCTGCCCATTATCCCGCCACCTACCGTCCTATCCATCCACCTATGCCTCTGCCTTCCAATGCTACTATAGAAAGAGCACATGTGCTAAGCTAGGGATGGTGATCTCCCTGTCCATCTACTCACATGTAGGTGGGATTAAGGGAGTCTCTCAGATATAGGAAACAACTTACAGACATAAGATACCCAAAGATGCCAGAGCACCTAAGCTATTCACTAAGCTGTGTCAATATGATTCAGTCACTTTCTAATATCTCAGCGCCTCAGTTTCCTCTTCTGTTAAACTCAGGAAACACAGAGTTTTCGGCTTACAGGCCAGTGATAGCCACTCAAGGAGAAATCGAAGTAATGTACTAACTACAGTAGCCGGCATGCAGCGAGCCCACCCAGTAGATTTAATCAGCATTAAAAGTGGAGTGATGGAGAACTGGGAAAGAATTCTGCCATTTCAAAGCCGATAGGCAAGGAGGGTTTCTTAAGAAGCTAAGAGATGTGTTAGAAGCCATGCCAGGTTCTTGGCATGGTATTTTCCAATGTCCAGCTGCTGGGCATGAAGAGAGTAAACAGCGGAGAGGAGCTAAGACCTCAGGTTTTCTTCCTGCTTGCCCTCATCTTTGCAGAGGGCCAGCAATGGCTCAAACTAACACTGAGCCAAAAGGGCCCTGATGAGAAAAGCAACAGGAAGAGGAACGAGCCAAGGAAGAATAGAGGGACAAAGTCAACAGAGAGCCGTGTCAGAACTCTGATGGGAAGTCTGGCCACCAGGAGAGCCTCTAAGCCTGAGGCAGTCCTGGCGCTTCCCTATTTAATAACACCCCAGGGAAGTTACTTGTAGAGAAAGGTCAGAAGTTGCCTCAAGGACAACAGCCAAGGGTTCCTGCAACTAACATGGAGCCTTCTGCCAGCACACAGGAATGTCTGAAGGAAGCAGAGATCCCAGTCAGGAATCAGTTGTTTGGGTACACAGGGGTCAGAGGACAGTGTCCTTGGCAGGAGAGTTGCGAACATCCTTAAATCCATAGGCTCCTGGCCAGCTGGTTTCTGGATCATGAGGATCATGATTATATTGAGAGAGGATGCTGAAGTTAACAAGAGAACCCCTCCAATTTAGGGACATGGATGGTGAAGGTGACAACTGGTGCCACCTTGGGGCACCTTCAGTAGAGGTCTCTGAAGCTCTTTCTGTATTGCTAGAAGGGAGAAATAAATACTATCTCAGCACAACAAAACCTTATGAAGACAGAAGAACAGAGAGGTCACAGACTTCTTCTTTCCAGTATAGAAACTCAAAACTGGGGAGCCTAGCTACAGGGATGAGTGGAGCAGGCTTACCACTGAAGGGTCAATATGCAGCAGAGACCACCCTTAAGTGCGTAGGTCAAATTGTTACCAGAGTTGTTTAGAGCAGAGCCCGGACCCTGCTAACGCTAATAAGCTAGGCCTGGCTGCCAGGTCTCAGTTGGACAATTTAAATTAAAGTTGTAAAAAGTAATGATGAGGAACAGAAAACAGTCACTGTGGCCCTATCTGGCAGAGGTACCAAGATGTCCCCTACATTCCCAAGTCCATCTTCCATGTCCTGACATGGTTTAGTTTAAATAGAAGGTCTGAGACATGAATAACCAAATAGTCCTGGTCAAGGTGTGGTAGGTCTCCTCCATCATAGCTTTTTGTCTACATAGGAGGACTGGAGTCCCTTCTGTGAAGTGGCCTGACAGGTTGGCAGAGCCGTGTAAAATCTCTTTGTGGTAAACACGCTCCTCTGGCTGACACCATGAAATTCTTGGGAAATTCCAATTTCTGGAGAATCATATTTTCGTAGTCTGGTAGCCAATCGAAAGATACAAGTGTCACTTCGAAATGTCTTCAGCTCTGCCAGGGCTATTAGAAAATTGATCCAGCTCAGTGTATGTCCCACACAGTGCTCAAAGAACCCTGACTCAATAACAGATGTGCTCACTTACTCTATGTCCTGGAAAGACACCACGCAAGGCATCCTCCATTGCTAAGGAGCCCATTTGTGCTTAGCCGTGGTTCTCACTTCCTGCTGCCATTAAATTCCTTCAACGTCTCTCTCTGCTTTCCTCTTCATCCCTTCAGCATCTCTCTCTGCCTTCCTCTTCATCCCTTCGGCATCTCTGCCTTCCTCTTCATTCCACAGATACCCTTTGTTTTGCCTCACCATGACTGGTGTGAAACTTACCTTTTCCCCTCAGTTTCCACTTAGAAGCTGCTCCAACCCCAATGGGTCAGTCAGGACAAATACTTCACACTCTGAAGTGCTTCCCTGTTCTGAGCTCGACAGCCACTCTACCATGTGGCTTGCTACCTTTCTTTTCTCTCTTACCTCCCCACCCCCAATCTCTCCTCTGCTTGCCTCTATCCCAAGTTCCCATTGAATTCCAACGCAAAGAAGTTTAGTTTGTGGTTTCAGTTTAAGGAAGCTTAATTGCTTTTTAAAGACACCACCTTCAGCCAAAGTTAGGGTTTTTATCTTCTAACCCTGGATGTTAATCAAAGTCTCTTCTTCAGCAGGTAGGCCCTGGTGAGAGAAATGTGAAGTTGTTTTCCTTTCTCTCTTGAGCTTTCTTGGAGGTAGACTGTAGGAGAGGAAGGGTGGAGCCTTTCTTTGGGAAGACAGAGAAGATGGTTCTAGAAGCAGAGGAGGAAGGAAGATCTCCAACAACAAAGGAATAAAGAAACTGTGATATATGTGTATATATCACACACACACATACACATATATATGTGATAGATTATATATATCATAGCCATAAAGAATGAAGTCATGTCATCTTCAGGAAAATGAATATGACTGTAGTTAATCATGTTAAGCAAATTAAGCCATTCATACCATATTTTCTCTCATTTGTGGTTCCGGGATTTTATATGGTCACATAAAATCACGAATATACCTATTAAATGAAAGTAGAAATAAAATTGTCCAAGAGAACAAGGAATAAAAAGGAGGGGGAGGTGTGAAAAGGGTGGAGGGATTTGGTGGGTAAAGAGGGAGGCACTCAGCCTATATAGATCCATACCAGAACTCAAAATTAACTTTTAGAAAGACAACGATGTCAAAAGCACATTAGAAGTTGGATTGGAACTAATGCATTGTCAATAAAACTATATCAGCTTTGTCAAAATGATATGATTTCAGTGTATAATCAATATTCATGAATTAATAAATGCCATATATGAGTTGAAGTCGGAGTCATCTTATATGAGATACTTACACACCGTGCTGTATCTTCTCCTGCGGGGATGACTGCTACGTCTTAACTCGCACGTGGTTCAGGCTTGCATGCAGCACACACTCAGTTAAAGGGCAAACTCTTGCTGACATTTTAGAGATAAGGTAGTAGAGATTCCAGTGGGTAAGGAGACTTGGCGAAGCATACAAGCAGCAGCAGGCAGAGCTGGCTTGGGATACTTCCCTGGGGTCTCTGGCAGGATCACGTCATTGCAACAATTGAAGTGCACAGAACTTCCTCTCACCCTGCTGGGAGACAGCCAGTCCCACGCAGATAGTCCACAAAGCTTTGGCTTGCTGGCCACAAGGACATCAGGGACATCTCACCCACGTGAGTCTGGCCTTTCACTAATTCATTTTTTAATGAGAAGCAGCTTCAGCGTCTGGTTGATTTTCAATTCTGTCTTAGCTTTTTGATTAATTTCAATTTTAACAACATTTCTTCTCTCCTTTCCAGTTTTTTTCCAGCCCATAGCAGTAGTGATATCAATAAATCTCGCAAAGAGCTCTGGCAGGAACTTTTAGTGGGTGTGAGTTCTGTGGAAAACTCTGATGACCTATGCTAATGAAGAGTTCAATTACAAGGAAATATTATCATTCTCTTAACTAAGAAATTGTATGGAGGTTGTGTGTGTGCAAATGTATGTGTGTAGTATGTAAATGTGTGTATTATGCACAGGCGTATGTGTGTTTTTATATGCATGTGTGTTAATGTACATGTGTTATATATATTGCCCACAGGTGTATATGTGTATGTTTATACATTTGTGTATGTGTACGCATATGTGTTAACATGTATTGCCCACAGGTGTATATGTGTATGTTTATGCATGTGTGTGTGTGTGTGTGTGTGTGTGTGTATGTTGTTCATGTGTGTGTTTTGTGTGTATTGAAATATCTCAAGGCAAAGCCAACTCAGTTTTTAAAAGCAGAACCATCTTGGGTGCCATCTTGCTTCAGTTACAAGCTACTGTTACTGTTTTTTTTTTTTCTTTGCCTTCCATCATTAGGCTCATCAAAAGTTCCTGTACATTTCTCTCTTCCTCTCCTTCCCATTTCTCCTCAAAGTTCTCTACTAGCCCAGAGTCATGGCCACAGAACATGTCTGTCAGCCTCACCTGGGAGCACAGAACAAGTCTCCCACAGATTCCTTTGGCGTGACTAAGCCCTAGTGTTGGGATCAGAGGAATCCTGCAGACCATACATGCAGTTCCTTCTTGCTCATGTGCGATGGACCAAAGAACTCAGTGGTGGTGGCCTACTGTGGCAGACTCTAAGGAGAACATCTGGAATCTCTTCGGGCTTCTGTAAGCCTAGAGAGCAGCTCACGGGGGCAACCTGGACAAAAGCATCCATTACTGGGATCCTGACACCATGTTCTCTAGTGCCGGCCTTCCCACAGTTGGCCTTAACAGGGTTTCCAGATCTACCTCTGTGAGCAGGCCTGAGTGGGCTACTAATGGGGAGTAACAATGCCAGAATTCTAGCTTCAGACTTCTAGTAGGGGTGACAGGAAGAATAACCAGGCCAATCTTTAAGAACAAACTTCCTGTAGCCTTTTTAATAGTTGATCTTTGGCCTAGGAATGCAGTTCAGTTGGTAGAGTGTTTACCTGGAGTGCACACAGTGCTGGGTTTGAGCCCCAGAACCCCATAAATGGGCATGCTGACTCATGTATGGAATCTCAGCACCTCAGAATTTGAGGCAGGGGAATTTGAGAATTTGAGAAGTTCAGGGTCATTCTAGGCTCCATACTGAATTCAAGTCCAGCCTATATGAGATTCTCCCTAAAGCCCACCTTCAAGTTACTGCCAACTTAGCTTATTTCAGAGAGAGACCAAAGGCCCCCATAGGTTGTTCCTCACTAATTCTCAGCACCATTTAGAATCCATTGGTATACGCATCCTTCACTGCTTCTGCTTCTGCACATGCACAATTTACCACTGAAACCCTTCAGTGTAATCTCCTCATTTGCAGAATTCTGAAGGTGCCTCCACAGAGGCCCTTCCTGATGACCTCTTGACCTTGTTCTGCCACACACACCCCCTCTCTCAGCCTTGGATATCTTCTCTTCTTCCCCAAGAAGGCATCTCCTCAATCCTAGTCTTAAGCAGGTCCCTCATCTCTATTTCCATCAGACACACTCTTAGCAATTTTGAAATTTCTAAAGGGCTTATATAATCACAGCAAAGTGATTGATTGTATAAACCAGTAGCTATTTACTCTCCAGTCCTGAGCATCTGCTCCAAGGCAGAGATCTTGACCCTAGGAGCTCAGCACTGTGTCTTGCATATGCAATAAGTACACAATGAATAAAGAATGGGGGTCAAGGCCGGGCAGACTTTCTGGACAACCACGCACTGAATGTAGGGGGAGGGCAGCCAAAGGGTGCAACATGGGTGGCTTGTGAGAACAGCCAGAGGACAGGCTGGCAGGTCAACTCCACAGGGAGGCTGAGGCATGGTGCATTTCACAGAAAGACCTCTCTCTGATGGTCCCGGCCCCATAGCTGGGCTCTGCAGTGTTGAGTGAAGAAGAAATCTACAGCGATTGGCTTTCTGGTTTTGTATTTTTCAGTGTGTTTAGCGGGAAGGCAGTTTAGCAGGAAATACAGGGCTGGGTCCTAACTAAGGTGGTAAGGAAGCACTCCCTGTCACTTTCCAAAATCCACTTCTGAAAAATAAAAGCTGAGAGCAGCATTGCGAGTTTGTAATCCCAGCTCTGGGAGGCAGTGGCAGGTAAGTCACTCACTAGATGGAGTACTGGGCTCCTTGTCCTGCCTAGCCTAGCCTAGGCTACTCACCACTAAGGGATACTGTGGATGACTCTTGAGGAACAACAGGCAATGTTGTCCTAGAGCCTATATATATGCTCATATCTGCAAGTATACCTGTATCACACACACACACACACACACACACACACACACACACACACACACATGGAGGAAACCCACCATTTGGTCCCTAAGTTCTGGGTTCTGGGAATTCCTCATGAAGCACACTGGAGAGGCTAAACTCAACCTTCACACTGCACACAGCCCAGGGGCCCCTGGTCTCCTGGGAGCTGTAGGGGATTTGTAGCTCCTCTGGAGGACTTCTGATGGTTATGGAGTCAGAGAGACTTGGATTCATAGCTGTTTCTTCCTTACCAGCTGAGAGAACTCAGGAAAATGGCCTAACTTTTTCCTGAGCTTCAACACTGCCTCTGCTAATGCTTTAGTTACTGAGTTGGTAGAAACATTAACTGACCTAAGTGCATGCCTGCTGGGGCATACGTATGAATAATAGCTAAAGTTACTGGTGGCTAATAACTCAGTTTGACTTTGATCCTATGTATGTTGACTTTTTTTTTGGTCAAATAATAAGTAAATCATTGTAAAGACGGTATTACAGTGTACAGGGAGCATGTTTCTTTCATAATACAGAGAAGCGCTGGCTTGCAGATGAACAGTCTTCCCATCAAGTTCAGTGTAACTGTGGTGCTGATTCAAGATCTTTATGGCTGTGACTACCCCTGTAATTACTACTGCCTTCCTCAATGGGAAGGGAGGCTGTCCCCCATTCTGCTGCCCACAGGAAAGGCTGCCCTCAGGTGTAAAGTCCAATTACCGGGTGCAGTTGGGAAGAACACACACGGAGGTGCATTCCTGAGCCCTGAGCGTGGGCCCTTGTTTGTCCTCTCCTTATAAGGAGTGAGTTATCATCAGCCTTGGAAGGTCACAGCTGTTTCTCCCTCCTCAAGTGGCTGAAATCATCCTTCTCCTCAGAGGGGTGGGGTAGTGATTAAGCCGGCTAACCATGCCAGCGCTTTGCTATCCAAGTATGAGGATGTTTATAGACCTTGCGAGAGAGGTGGAGATTTTTGTCTGATCCTAGGGACTCCCAGAAGACACACTTGAGAGTCCCCCACCACCCTTTTCCATAGTGGATGATCAGTCACAAAAGCCATGTCACCAGCTTGTGGCCATAAAAGTTGGCCTGGTAGGAGGAGCTGGAACCCTAACATCTTTGAGGGTTGAAGGCTGTGCCTAGTTTCTGGCCACATCGGCTGTATCTTAAAGGGAACGGACCATGCCGCTTGGTCATTCTGCCAGGATGCTTCATTTCCCTACCATCCAGAAGTACCAACCGTGAGAACCTTCTATGAACTTGACGGGGAAATAAAGCCTGACTCCTTTAAGATGTTTCAGGCACGTTTTGTCACGGAGATGAGAAGGGTACTTAACACAGACTGTCTTGCCTGTCTTTGACATTTATTATTAATTACTGCAGAAGCAAATAAAGACCACAGACCTGGGGACACAGCGATGAATCCTGGCTTTGGATGGGGTAGTGTCTTCCAAAACCTCCCATCCTGGGCCCCAGTGCAACCATACTGAATAGTGGTAGGCACCCAGGAAGTGGGGCTTAGAGGATTAGAACTAGAGGAAGCAGAGAATCTTCTACAAGAGTGATTTGCTGTGCAGAGGCGAGTGTGGGCCCCATGTGAGCTCTCACCCCTTCTCTCATGGCTTGATCCTCTCTGCACGCACTACCGCTGCTGCTCCCACACACTCTTCTAACCGGAGATGACACTTATCACTGAGTGAGTTAGCCAGAAGACCCTCCCCAGAGAGGCAAACACATAGAACTGCTTGACCTAGGATTTCCAGTCTTCCAAACTCTGAGCTAAATAGACCCCCTTTGCTTCTAAAGGTTCTCAGCATCAGGCATCTTGCTATAGCAGCACAAAACAAATCTTTGCTTTTCACCCCCACAGATACAAGCTAAGTCAGGATAACTTGTCCGAACAGCAAATTGGTAATATTGCTATGTTGGTAAATATATAGCATATATAGCAATGGGTACTCTAATTCTTTGCCTTTCTCCTGGTCCTTTGAGATCTGAGGGGGATAAGAACACCATTGGACAGAGCCTGTACTGTTCTGACCACAGAGAGTGCTCCCAGGAGACCTTGTACTGGTGTCTGACTACAGCCCAACTGGGAGCTGAGGGGTGCTCAAGGATGCTGGTACCAGGGCTGGACCTATGTGCCCTACATCTCTTGACGCACTTGCATCTGAGATTACAGCATCCGAAAACCCACCGTCAAAAGTTAGATCTTTTGTAGTGACATTGAGATCATTCCACTGATATTTCTAGAAAGAAAAAAAACAACAACAAAACAAAACAAACCAGACTTCTACCCTAACTAATGAGGATATGATAGAGCTTAAGAAATTTTTTAAATAGTTCTTTACACAAAAAGAACAGTTGGACAAGCTGTGAAATGCCCACACATACTATGTGTATAAGTGGTTATTCAAAACATTTCTGGATTACACTATTTCTAGGAAAGTGTCTCCTCTAAGAAATGTGAATTTTGTAAAAAAAAAAAAATTACAGCAATTTTCATCTTTAAAGAGTTGCATAATGCACTCACTAACAAAACCAACACGCGCACATGTACACGGAGGCCTCTCAAGGTAAGAATGGAGCGCACATGTACACGGAGGCCTCTCAAGCTTAGTATGGCCCTCAAGGAGCTGAGTGTATATTGTGAACATGCATTCCAATGTGGATGGGATTTATATGGTTATTTGTAAGATTATGGAAGGATGGCTGGATCTTCACTCATGGAAACATAGTTTTATGATGTAAAAAGCAAGACACGGTTAATTACATGTTACCACAGTAAAAGATCATTGTTGACATGTGTGCGTGTGTTACTAGAGAGTGAACCTACGACATGGCACATGATGGTTAAAGGCTCTATCACTGAACTAGGTTCCTAGCCTTCAAAAATTCTTTGTTTTGGACTGGTGAGATGGCTCAGCGGGTAAGAGCACTGAATGCTCTTCCAAAGGTCCTGAGTTCAAATCCCAGCAACCACATGGTAGCTCACAACCATCCTTAATGAGATCTGATGCCCTTTTCTGGTGTGTCTGAAAACAGCTACAGTGTACTTACATATAACAATAAATAAATCTTTTTTAAAAAATTCTTTGTTTTATTTTTAATTACACATGTGTGTGTGTATGTGTGTGTGTGTGTGTGTGTGTGTGTGTGTGTGTGTGTTTTCAGGGTTAGGGTTAGGGTTATGTGTGTTCACACCCATGCATGTACAGTGCAGACACACGTGTTCCCCACTGTGCCTTTGGAAGTCAGAAGACAGCCTTGAGTTTCTGTCTGTCCTTCCGCCCTGTCTGTGACAGACTATGTTGCCTGTACCGTGTATGCCAGGCAAGCTTGGTCATGGGCTGTCAGGAATTCTTCTCTCTCTACCAGCCTCTTGCTAAGGAAGCACTGGGGTTACAGATGTGTGCTAATTCTTCCTCTTTTACGTGGATTTGGGGGTTCAAACTCAGGTACTTGAATGGGAAGCCCTTTAACTCTTCCCCCTACCATATCCTGCACCCCCTCTCTCCCTTTGCTTCCCACCCCCATCCCCATCTCAAATTCATCAACAGGGACACAGATGTTATGCCTCTGCAAAGGATGAAAGATGCATGCGTATTTGTACTGCTTAACTTAAAAAATGTTTTTGGAATTGGCAAATTTGCAATAAGTTTATTATGCACAGGCTTCTAATATTATTTTGGTTCTGTGTAACTTAAATTTTCTTTAATTGAGAAAACCCAGTAAACATTCTTTCCATAATATGGTTCGTGTGTTTTGGTAGGCTTGTCCATCTGCAAAATTGGAAATAAATAGGAAAATAGCAAACCAAAGTCACAAACAGTTATGCCCAATATTTTTTCAAGGTGCCTTAATTATTAATAATGTATTTATTAGTATCTATTTCGTTGTCTATAGTGGATATTTATTTATTCATTTTTTGTGGGGAGTATGTGGGTGTGTATGCCAGGGCACATATGTGGGAGACCAAGGCTGCCTTTGGCAGTTGGTCCTCTCTGTCACTGTGAGGTTCTAGAGGTCAAAGCTGGGTTTTCACGCTTGCTAATACCACTTGTTTCTTTCTTAAACAAAAAAGAAAATATTGTTATTCATAAGATGTTGAAAATAATTAATAGTTTTTATGATGTGAGAACATGCTTAAAATATGCTAGATGAAAAAAGTCAACACAAGGAGACGTCCCTAACTATGAACCTGTACGCTTGTCTGTGTAACTGTGCAAAGAGTCTGACAGTAAGGAAAGAATACCAAACATGAACGATGCTTTCAGAGCGTAGACAACAGAGGCGGGCCTTCTTTTCTTTTTCTGTTTTTCTAATTTTATTTTAAAAATAAACTATCTACAACGACCAGGAAACAATTTCACACAGAGAGATGGCAGGAGAGTCCTTTGTGTCCTGGTTAGCACATAGCAGGGAGATACTGCAGGTGGGTGCTTTACATGGGGTCCTCACAGCAGTGCAGGGGGTGACAGTGCTCCTGTTCTGTAGATGGAGAAAACCCCAAGGCACAGAAGGGTTAAATGCCCAAGCCTGCCCGAGGTTCTGTCCACACTTCCTGGACCCGACTCTGACGTCCCACCTGACTGATCAGAACCGGTCCCAGGTGCATCTTGGGTACATGTTTTCTTGCTGAACTGGTCATCATTACAGCCACAGCATAAGTAGCAGATGGGAGTGTGTAGGTTCATAGGTTCTGATGGGCATGTGGTAATTTTCCATTGTGGATATGATAGACGGCCAGAGAGATCTTTAAAGAACCCCTCAATCCTCACCTCTTTCCAGTGAAAAGTCCGTGTTGGAGACAAAGAAAATGTTTGACTTGTTAGAAGCTGCCTGGACTAACGTGAGGCTAGCTGGCTGCGTGGGTGGAAAGTTATTCACTTAAAAATTGAATTCTTGATTTGCATCCAACCTTTTCTAATGACCCATTTAAGGAAAGGGAAGCACTCCCTCGTGGGACCAGTTTACAAAGTCTTGAGAAACCTGTAACTGAGTTTATCTTACAAAGGGCGCATCCCTGACTCAGCCTGGAAGTCACGAGTCTTACAGGAATGCAGAGAGCTCCCTAGACAGATGAAGGACCCTGATTTTTATTGCAGAAGCATCTTTTTAACAGCAGGCAGCATCAAGCCCTCAGATTCAGACCAGTCTGGACACACTTCTCTGGTACAAGCTGCCCAGAGTGATGCTTCTCTGTTCATGGCTTTCCCCAAAGACATCCTACTTTCTTCCTTACTACAAATGCCCATCCCCCAGCCTCAATCTACTTTCTGGAAAGGTCTATAGTCTCTTTGCAGACAGCTCTGTTTTTTATGAACACTTGGAGATAATCCAGAGAGGAGCAGAGGGAAGGGTCTGGAGCAGGAAACCTAGGCTCCCAAGGCTGACTTACTGTAAAACTGGGTTAAGGGTCAGCTCTCCCTCCAAGTACCTGTGGCCTGTCTCTAATCTCTCTTGAGAATGCTCCTTCAGCTCAAAGCACCTTTGATCACTGCCTGTTCTTCAGCCTGCACAGACACAGAGAAGGTCTGCAAGAAAACACAGAGCCCTGATTTTCTTTCTGTCTGTCATGGACATGAGGCCAACAGTGTGCTGTAGTGAATGAAGTCATTAAGTAGTTAGGCATCATTTAACTTTTCTCTTTAAGCTACTTCTATTTTTCAGCCTATGTATGTATGTATGTATGTATGTATGTATGTATGTATGTATGTATGTAATACGTATCTGCAATGTGTAGGGGAGTACCATGATACCTGTGTAGAAGTCAAAGGACAACTTATTGGCGTCAGTTCTCTCTTTCTACCATGTGGGTCCCAGGGATAGATTCAGATACTTGGGCTTCGGTGCAAGCTCCTGAGCCATCTCTCCAGCCCAACTTTCCACATCACCGTTATCTTCCTGTGTCTGTGGTCCTTCCTCAGTAAAAGCAAGGTAACCAAAACTGAAACTTGGCAAATTTGTTTCCGGTTCTAAGGCCGTGAGAGAGCCAGGGAATAACTACCCTGTCCTTTGAGGCCCCCTTGTCATCTCTGCCCCTCTGCTTTTTATCGATCAGAGTAGCAGCTCTTGCAGCTGTCTATAGAGGTCAGAGCTGATGCCCAGATAGTGATTAGTGAGTGGGACGCTGCCTGCCTGGTTGCAGGTTGACTTCCTCTTGCTGGCTGAGTCACCCACGGCTGCTTGTGTTCAGAGGAGGGAATCCCTGAGTTTCCCTAGACAGTAATGAGGCTCTGAGCTCAAGTGCTATACAAAGTCACCCCCAAACACCCCAACCCAAAGGTGTTCAAAAAGCAGTCAGAAAAGATGGTTTGGTTGCTTATCTAAATTTCTACATTCCAACCTTTAGGAACACCAGCCAGCTCAGAGCCTATCACCCTTGGAAAACCTTTCTCAGTCACCAGGTCATCCATGGTCACACCCCTCAGGAGACATTTGAGTGCCGGGTAATTTCAGGTAAGAAGTGATTCTTTCACTACTCTGGGAGACACTTGATGTCAAGGGTCAAGGCTTCTGTTCCCCAACACCTGCCTCTCACAATGGCACCAGAAACAAAACCCAGAGCTTGATATATAGAAAGCTTTGAAGGCCTTTTGGCTGTGAAGGTGAGCATTCCTGGAGACTCAGTCAGCCTAGAGCAGGAAAGCTGAAGAACTGGCTTTGCTGACGTCACCCTGAATAGTTTTTTTTCCATTCATCACCATGCAATTTCTTTATATCTTCCAATAAGTGCAAGGAAAAAAATGAGTCTTTGGATATGTCTCTGTGTGAAGTTTAACTCGTAAGAAATTCTTTGATTCACTACTCGACCCAAAAGAAGTGTACTTCATGCTCATAGACACTGGGAGCTATTTCCCAGTCATGAACAAATTAGGAGCAGAAGGAATGATTAGTATGCCCAGTGGAGTGAATATTTGCAAATTTTATAGAATGGAATTTCTCAATGGGAAACTTAGTTCAGTTATGAGTTTTGCTAACTGTCCCTGGTTTAATTGTTTGCAGCTAGTAGTCTCAAATAGCGATCTAACTCGGTCATCTACCTTGACAAGTATTTCTCAATTAGTTCCTTAACGGGAAAATCCACACTGCTCAAGTTAGCTTGTGGGAACTCACTGAGATTTTATAGCTTCTACGAAAAGCACCGTGTGGCTTTGATTGCTTTGAAAAAATTTTTTTTGGAGAGAGTTAGCTCCAAATTCTTACCATGGAACATTTGTAGGGAACTTTTCATTACTATAACATAATAACGGAGACAATCAACTTAAAAAGAAAAAGAATTTCAGGTGGTGGAGTATGCCTTTAAAGCCAACACTTGGGAGACGGAGACAGTTAGATCTCTGTGAGTTCAAGGTCAGCCTGATCTATAGATCGAGTTCTAGGACACCCAGGGCTACATAGAGAGACCCTTTCTCCAAAAAGAAATTTAAAATTAAAATTAATGAAAATAATAAAAGGGATTAAGGGATTCTAGCTCACAGTTTTAGATTTATTTATTTATTTATTTATTTATTTATTTATTTATCCATGGTTACTTGGAATTGGCCCTGTCTGTTTTAAGTCTATAGCAAGGCAGTGCGCCATGGCTGGAGTGTGTGGTGGAGGAAGCTGCTCACATCGTGGTGGTGAGATAAAACCATGCCACATGCTGAGAACTGAGGCTTCTGGGAAATTTATGATCTAAAGTCATGCAAGTGTCGTGCCTTTGCTTTCTGCCACCCCTTTAGCCTGTTTCTCTAATCCATGAGACATTGTCCTTTGGGGTCATTAAGAACTTTATAAACACATGTCAAAGCTTTGTTGGCCTCTATTTAAGGTCTTTCCAGTTTAACCCTCTAACTGGGAGGGTTACACAGTTTCTTTAAGACACACCATGTGCATGGACCACAGTAGCATGTCCAAGATCATTCTGACCCAGTCTCTATTACTGGACAACAAAGCCTTTGTCCTACAGACTACTTGTCAGCTTCTCAGCAATTGTTCAGGACCGAGTAACTCTTGGTTATTCAGCATTCACCAATAGCTTCTCTCAGGCCTGTGCTACCAAGCCTAATGACCTGAGTTTGACCTCAGGATGCACATAATGGACAGAAAGAACTGATCCCTGCATTCCAGGAATGTCAGTTTGTCCTTTGACCGCCACATGAGCATGATGGCAAATGTGAACCATCCCATAGATAGATAGATGATAGATAGATAGATAGATAGATAGATAGATAGATAGATAGATAGATATGTAGGTAGATAGATATGTAGGTAGATAGATATGTAGGTAGATAGATATGTAGGTAGGTAGGTATGTAGGTAGATAGATATGTAGGTAGAATATGTAGGTAGATAGATATGTAAGTAGGTAGATAGATAGATAGGTAGATAGATAGATAGATAGATAGATAGATAGATAGATAGATAGATAGATAGATATGTAGGTAGGTAAGTAGATAGATAGATAGATAGATAGATAGATAGATAGATAGATAGATAGATAGATAGATAGATAGATAGATATGTAGGTAGATAGATATGTAGGTAGGTGGATATGTAAGTAGATAGATATGTAGGTAGAATATGTAGGTAGATAGATATGTAGGTAGATAGATATATAGGTAGATAGATATGTAAGTAGATAGATAGATAGATAGATAGATAGATAGATAGATAGATAGATAGAGTTTTAAAATCTTGCCTGAAAGAAAAAGTGCTACATCTATAAACTTGACTGTCCCTCCGTAGGTTTTCAGATCAGTCCAAATTCAGAAAGCTGTGCCCAGTGTCCACACAACCCCGCCCTCACATTGTTCTGGCTACATGCAATTGCTTCCACATAATTATGTACTGTGTTCAGCAACAAATACATTGCTGATTGTACTGTGGGTGACTGGTCCTTGTTACCTCGTTCCTTCAATGCTGTGATCAAGAACAGGTTCACTGCATGGCGGCCTCTTTGGAGTGGTGCCTAAGAGAAACTCTGCTCAGGTCTCGGTATCGGGGACAGTGGTGTTTTTCCTAGGCAGGCAGATGGACCTGACTGGGTGTGATGGGTGGGTGCTATGGCTCAGGGGCTAAGTTGCTTTCATGTCTACACCCAGTGAGCAGTGGGAAGCTGGGAGGCACACTAGCTTTATAACAGCATATCTAGTCCCTGTCTCATTCCTGGCATGACCTGCGTTGGTTAATGCATCAGATAGTGAGTGCACGATACGTGCCAAGTTTGATTCTAGATACTGCCTGAAATACATGAGGCTCAGGTTCCTCCGCACAGGACACTGACAGCCCAGCGGGGAAATACATAACAAACTGTGAGTTTACAGTTAATACCATCAAATACAGTGATAGTGATAGAGTGGAAAATAAATGAGAGAATGGGGTATGAGGGACGTGGCAGGGTGGGCTGGGGACATGCATGGAGATGGGACCATGTGAGCAAAGCTCAAAGAAAATAGGGCTCACTACTCTATGAGGGCCCTGGCAAAACAAAATACAACACAATACAACAAAACACAACGCAATCCAGGATGCACCAGGCCATTGATTATATCCCCAGGACCACACAAGCCAGGTGTGGGTGCATTCCTATAATCCCAGCACCCAGGAGTTGCAGGAGCGAGGGTGGGAAATTCAAGATCACCCTCAGCTACACAATAAGTCTGAGGTCAGTCAGCCCGAGTACACAGATCCTATCTCAGAACACACAAAGGGGGAAAGATCAGTTTCTAATAAGCAGAGGAGCCAAAGGTGGAATGTAAGCAGGGAGATAGAGCGGGACACCACTGTGGAACCAGAGGCCTTTCCTCTCAAGCCAGTTCATAGTAGGAATTGGTGAAAGGCCCCAAGTCTACAACTGAATTTTTGGACAGACACAATGGGAGGAGTGGAGATGTTTCAGCTTGAAAACTTGAAGACTGGAGTTTCTAACTGCATGCTCTCACAGTAGGAAGAGCAGAGGGTGGATCTGGACATCTAAGTGTGAGTGAATGATTCATTAGACCCCGAGTGGATAGTGAACATTGGTCTGGACAGAAATACCAGACAGACAGAGATGCTCATGGGTTACAGAGACAACTCTGTAGGGAATGACCAAGAGTAAACACAGAAGAGACACTTTGGGGGAGCCTGGACAACTACAAAGCAAGCTTTCGGTTTTTTTTCTTGAATTCGTCTCCAGGCTGGTCATCAATAAATATTTATTATATTCAATTGAACTAACCTCCTTAAACTCTTTTCAGAACAAGTTATAAATAGTGGCAGAAGTTGCCATATAGATTTGGTTGTTTAAGAAAAGTTGTATTGGGTTGGGGAAATAGCTCGGTGGATACCCCATCACACAGCATGAGGACCTGTTCAATCCCTAGAAGCCACATCAAAACCCAAGCATGGTGGTATGTATTTGTAGTCCCAGCACTAGAAAGGGCCGAAACAGGAAGGCTAGCAACAGCCAGTCTAGGCAAATTGACAGGTCCTACTGAAGAGACTCTATTTTAAAAAAATAATAAAGTGGACAGTTTGTGAGGAATGACATATAGGTTGACTTCTGCTTCACACACACACACACACACACACACACACACACACACATGCAGCTGTGCCCCTACACATACATGAACACACATACACAAGAACACATAGACACAAAAGGAAGAGTTGAGCTGCCAACAATGTGTCCAGCATCAGGAGTCAATGAAGACAAGGCACCTGCCCTTGAGGAACTTGGAGGGAAGGACAAGAATTTGGTGTGTAAATTAATGGATGATAAAGATGACTTCAGATGGTCAGGGACTAAAGGAGCTAGTGTCTTCCAAGAAGTGGAGAGATACTCTTGCAGTTGTGCTCACTGAACGGAAGCTGAAGCAGTGAGAGGAGCTGAGACACTGCAAAAGGAACACACATGCTGGGGGTGGGGGTGGGGGTAGGGTGTGGGGCGGGTGGGGGGAGTGCAGCTTGCAGAGGGAGGAGATGGGAATAACCTTGGCTTTCAGGGTGAAGGAACTAGGCTGTCTAGAGCAAAGTGCCGGGAAGGGAGGATCAGGAAGGAGAAAGTAGCAAGGTGAGGTTGAGCCTGGCTCTCACTTTAAGGGCACCAGGAGTCCACTGTAGATTTCCCAGCAGTGGAATGCTGTACTATGTACTGTGCCGTGTGCCATGTGCCGTGTGTCCTGTGCCGTGTGCCGTGTGCCGTGTACTAGGCATAGAGATGTCAAAGAGGGTGTCTGGGTTTGGGCTTAAACAACCAGACGCCAGCTGGTGCTCCACAGGAAATGGGTCAACCGAAAGAAGGGTGGGTTTCAGAGAGAGGGAGGGTTTTGTTTCAAGACTGAAATAACTCTTAGTCACGTTACAATTCTGTGTGTTCTCTCTACAAAGGAAGTCATGGTGTCACCGAATTACTATTTGCTGAGTGAGTGGATAGAGGCCATTTTGGAGAAGGAAGTCAAGAGTTAGAAGGTGACACAGAATGATGACTGGACACCACCATCCCTACGCTACCATGAAGAACATGAGGCTCAGAGGCTGTGTGATCTATCAATGTGTCTACCGCCAGGGGCAGATGCAGGGCCAGAACTTGTGTCTCCTCACCCACCATCCCACACTAAACTTCTGCATGGGCATACCTCTGGAGGGGGAGAGGGAGAGGCAAGGGAAGATGAAGGGAGAGTGGGAGGGGGAGAGAGTGTGGGAGGGGGATGGAGAGGGGAAGGGGAGGGGGAGGAGGAAGGAGACAGGGAAGAGGAAGGAGAGTGAGAGGGGAGAGAGGGGGGAGGAGGAAGAAGAGGGGGAGGAGGAAGAGTGAGGGGGGAGGGAAAGGGGGAGGGGAAGGAGAGGGAGATCCACCTGGAAGGGGCCACATCATGTGGAGCCACCTGTGGTCCTTGTGGCCATGATGAGTTTTAGCCCCCTGCAGGCACAGGAACCAGGTTCCTGGGTGGGAGGCCGGAGCTGTAAAGGAGGGAAGGCGAGAGAAGAAACGAGACCAAGACAGATTTCTGATCCAGGCCCAATGTTTACTGAAATTCTGCCCTTATAAAGGGGGAAAGCCCAGCAAGATCCACTCTTAATGCCTGCCTGTAAGCAATTAGGCTGACGGCACTAGGATGGGAGAAGGTGTCAATAGCTGGGTTGCCTGCTGTCTCAGGAATTTCACAGGCAGGTTCAGCCTCTCAGCAGGTAATAGCATCTTGGAGAAAAGCAGTGGCAGGTGACAGAACAATAGAACTGCCTAGGTGGGGGATGCTCCACACCAGGTGGTCTCATTCTCAGTGGCAGCAAGGTCTGAAGCAGCCTGCTCAAGGCTGGGGGGAGGCTACAGTGAGTGTTCCTACTGAAGATGTGAGATTCAAGTTCACCGGGGAAATAGGTCATCAGTAGGCAAAGAGAAGCCAGCGGACACTCCCAGTTATGGCAAATCAAGTTTTGTAACAGAAGGAATGTCATCAGAAAGACTCTTCCTTGTCCCAGGGAAGCTGAAAGGGTGGGTCAGGCTTTGAGGATGAGTCCAGCCATGTGTCCTCAGCTGCAGCCAAGCCTTTCTCTGGGTGGCTTGCATCACGGGTGGTTGACTGAAGGACAAAGCAGGGGGACCTGTATCACCTTTCCCAAGGGTGTATACTTTCAGTGTCCACAGCTTCCAATCTCGAGGTTGCACAACTGACTTGACACATTATCCTTTAAAATTATTTTTAAATTTCTACATCAAAGATAGAAATATAGATCCCCCTTTCACAAGTGTAAGTGGTATTTTAAATAAAAACAGCAATATCTAACTTGAACGTTGGAAGAATCACTGGGGAGAAGCACACAGTGGTTGAGATCTTGTGGTCAGAAGCTAGACATCCTGATTGTGATTTCTGGCTGAACACTGGCCAATAACGTGGCCCTGGGACAGTTTGTGGGTCATGCGAAACCTTAGTTTACTCATCTGTATAATGGAGATAAGGGCATCTAGAGCTCATCACTGAAGAGTAAATAAGTTTATGTAAAGTGGCTGGAATAGCACATGTGTAAAATACATTTATGGGTACAGATAAAAGCGAGTTATCAATTCATGATAGTGTGATTTTTATATCTGAATGTCTTGGTAGCTGTGCCACGTCCAAAATTATATAGAATATATCTGTTTCAGTGGATCTGGAACACCCTCAAAGTACATAAGATGTAACAGCATTGAAGTAATTCCTGGGTGAGCCCAGTCTTCAGGGCATCAACGCAAGGAGAAAAGCACATTTTAGGTTAATTTTGCAAATGATGTGAAGCAAAGACCCAGCCTTATCCTTTTGTATAAACCACTACTTCTTATCTTTTATAATTTTGTGAAATTGTTCACACATACACCCAAATCCACAGATCAAAGGTGTGTGAAAATTCTCACTGAATTTTCACAGATAGATCAGACTTACATGTTTGTACCCAGATCATGAACTAGACATAGACCGAATCCTAGAGGCCCTCTTGGGACCCCTTCCGGTTCCCATCCCCCAACATGGGTAACTACTCTCTTGACTTTATTCATTTATTTTGAGGCAAAGTTTGACCACGGAGCCCAGGTTGGCTTTGAACTTGTGATTGCCTGCCACAACTTCACCAATGGTGGGGTTGAGTGGAGGAGTGTGTGTCATCATTCCTGACTTCTTGTTGACTTTTGTCTGATGAGTCGTGTCTGGTTTTGAGCTTTGTAGAAATGCGATCATTGAGTACATACTCCCGTATTTGCTTTCTTTCGATAGACATTTTGTGTATGAGGTTGAGTCATGGTGGCACACATGGTGAAAATTCTTTAGGGGGCAGAGTGGTAAAAGATTCCCATTCCAGTTCCTCCGTGCATTCTACTACTGGTTAACGTTTGAGCCAATTCTAGGTTGAAGCTATTTAAATAGTGCTGTTACATATATTTCTGCACGTGCGTTCACACAAGTATTTCTGCTTGGGCGTGCTGACTACATATTCAACTTTTCACTGGTGAGACCAGTTCACTCGCCCATTAAAAGCATCCAAGAATTTCAGTTGCTTCACAGGCTCACCCCATCATCTCAATCGTACCCGTTTGCTTTCTTGTCTCAGTTGAGCAGGTAGAACACTGGGACTCTGGATATGCTGTCCTGGCTCCATTTTTTTGGTCTGACATAGCAATAAATCCAGAGTTTATAAACAAGAGAAAGATGTCTCTTGGGTGTAATGATCAGGAGGCTGACATCAAGCAGAGTGAGTATCCGGAGAAAGGCAACCTTGTGATTGACATAGATATCTTCCTGTGTTCCCAGGGAGCACAAAGGTCGCTCAAGTGTCTCTCACAAAAACACATTAGAGCTATAGAGGAGGCCTCTGACCCAATGACCTGACCAGATTCCCAAAGGCCTAGGTCCTGATACTATCACTTCTGTAGCAGGGGAATAGGATTCAAATGTAAAATTTTAGAGAGATCCAAACATCACATTATGGTACGTTCTCTGGTGACCAGAAGTTGAGCATTTCTTCTTGTTGGTGATTTAGATTCCTTTTGTATGAAAGGTGGCACTAAGGCACTGGTTCTCAATCTTTTTTAGTCCTGGTATTTTGCATCTCACATTTCTCTTGCCCACAGATTACATTTCCCTCTGTTTCTTCTCTGTATGGTTAGATCTCCCTTTCTCTTTTCTAATTACTGTTTGACATCCCATTCTTTTTTTTTTTTTTTTTTTTTTTTTTTTTTTTTTTTTTTTTTTTTTTTTTTTTTTTTTTTTTTTTTTTTTTTTTTTTTTTTTTTTTTTTTTTTTTTTTTTTTTTTTTTTTTTTT